>JAFVLL020002466.1:0-48957 GCA_021397915.2 Tor tambroides | reverse complement strand
GGACTTTGAGATTTGTAACTTTGTAGATTGTTTTATGCCCAAACATACACACTACACACTGACTAAAATTCAAAAAGTGAAAAAGCATAATAGGAAACCTTTAATGACGTGCATACTGTATATACAGGCATTCAGGTGGACCCAAAATATGAATGCAACGCAAAACAGCAACGCTAAATGCAGCATTTTCTATAACGGTTTTCTAAAGGAAAACGCTTAACATGCAACTTTGGGTGTTGTGTTCAAATTCTGGGTTCTTATGCTTTCCTGTATGCATGATCAATAATACTGTATCCTGAATTAGTCATTGTACTTTAAGCCACATTAAGCATTTTTCACGTTCACCTGCAGGAAGCGGTGTGGGATGCTGAAGACCAAGCGGTTGCCGTGGTAACGAACAACTACGCTTTGTGCTAGCGAGATGAGATTGGGCTACTGTATAAACATTGTGGGCTTATGCATGTGATGCATGAAAGTGACAACTAATAAAACTAACAAATCATCGAAATGAACATCTATGCATTAAGTTTATATGTGTAATGGCTTTCATTTCTTCATAAAATGCGTGTGATTTTTGTTGAAATATATTCCTCTATATCTGTTTGAAGCCACGAACTTCATTGTCTGGCAGAGTAACTTGCTGGTAAGTGCTACAAATTAACAAGACTACATTGAGATAATTGATCTGAAATCGTTATTCATCGTTATCGTGAAGTCATTATTACGAGAAAGTTTCTCATTATTATGAGAAAATAAGTCATTATTTCGAGAAAGTTTCTCATTATTTCGAGAAAGTTTCTCATTATTACGAGATGTTAAGTCATTACGAGAAAGTTTCTCATTATTTTGAGAGTTTCTCATTATTATGAGAAAATAAGTCATTATTACGAGAAAGCTTCTCATTATTACGAGAAACTAAGTCATAATTATGAGAAAATATCTCATTATTATGACTTACAGAGTTATATTTTTTCTCAAAGTGGCGGGAACGGACTTCCTTATGTTTCAGACTTATTCATAAAACAAAAATTAATGTATATTTAATATCCATTGTGATTTCATATCATGATGGGAGTATGCTAAGTATGTCAAAAAAAAAAAGAATAAAATTAAATAAGTAAATAAAAATAGCATGTACAACTTGTGCAATCTAAGGGCCAGAATTACTAACAGCTTGCACCAGTGCAAACCATCTTTTGTCATTAAAATAGTACTGTCAGGATTGACTAAAGACGCGCAGTGAAGAATTAGCGCTGAAAAGGTGTGGACAAGGTTGTTTTTGCGCCTGACCTTACTGAATATGCATTTGTAGGAGTTTCCGTTTCAGACACAAAATTTATGGGAGGAGAGTATTAAAATGAATTGCGCAATGCGATTTACCAACATTTGTGCTCGTCAAATTACTGGTATTTGTGGCATTATTTAACGCCCAAAAAAAGCATGTCTTATCTCACGGCAGTTCGTACATATTTTACAAGGTGGTTAATTCGTACGAATTCGTACGACCTCACTCATACAAATTCATACGATTTTTGCCAAATCGTACGTATTTTACGAGTTGCCAATTTTTTATGAATTTGTACGAATGACCTACACCTAACCCCGCCCCTAAACCTACCCGTCACTGGGGTTTAGACAAATCGTACTAAATCGTACAAGTGAGGTCGTACGAATTCGTACGAATTAGCCACCTCGTAAAGTACGTACGAATTGCCGTGAGATAGCGTTGCTTAAAGCAGGCAGTAATTTGCGCTGTTTCTTGGTAGATTGCACTGGTCATTATGGAAATAATATATTTGTTCTTTAATGTGCGCATAATGTGCATTTCGCTTCCCATCGGTGCTTTTAATTGCACTCTAACGCTAATTTGCCCTGTTTAAATCTGGCCCTACGTTTTTTTATATAGGATTTTATTTTAATATTTTCGGTTTTCAATGTAGTACTAAGGTAAAGTAAACGAAAATGAGAAAATTAGTTGCCTAGCTGAAATAAAATAAGTTAAAGTTGATTTTTATATTTTATTTTATTTCAGTTACTGTTTTTTATGGTTTAGTTTTAGTTAACAATAATAATTCCTGTTCCAGACTTATTCATGAAATAAAAATGAAGGTATATTTAATATCCACAGTGATTTGATAATGGTGACTGAGGGTGTTGCTAAGTGTGACCAAAAATAAATAAATAAATATATAAATAAATAAATACAAGCATGTACAACTTGTGCACTCCCAGTCTTTTGTAGCCAAACTATAGCTTTACAAAAAGAACACACTTTAATTTTAAGTAATTATTCACTGATAATCTTTCCTTTGAATCTCATCTGCACTTGAATTAAATTCAAATATGCTGTATTAACACACTGTATTGTTTCACATGGTTGAATGGGATTTTTATGGTGTCTCTGTGGTGCTCAGCGGCCTCAGTCCATATTATTAAAGAGCAGTATTACAATATCTCAAAACATCTGTGTTTCAAAAGTTTTATATTTAGTTTGTTCTTCAAACTGTCATTTATTTGTCTTATTTTCCACATATTTTGAAAGATCCCTGTCTCTGACCATTGCCTGTTCTTTCATCCCTGAGCAGATGTAACCTCGCTCCTCTAGAGGATTTTGCAGATGATGTGGGCTTAAGGTCAGACTTCACCACTATGAACCCCTCTGTGATCCCGCGGGTGTACGGGGGTCTGCATGATGAACGACAGCGGGAGAGTTTCATCCAGCGTTTACAGCAGCTAAACAACAGCGTGCTCTGGATTCCTGCCTTCATGGTGAAGGGTGGAGAGAGGCACGTGGAAATCGTGAACCAGCTCATTCTTAAACACAAACTCAAAGTGCGCACGGCATATCCTTCACTCCGCTTGATCCACGCCGTACGAGGGTGAGTTAGAACATTTCAAATTCCAGAATTCAATTTAAACTCTAATTCAAATTTAAAAGTAGTGAAGTAAAATTTAAAACTAATTAAAATTTGTGTAACAAAATTGGCTTGACTTGCTATTTAAAAATAAAAGTGACGTCAATTTTGAAATTTTAATTTAAAAAAACAAAACATTTTAAAAGTTGGAAGATTTTAAACCGTTAGGGCCAGATTTACTAAACAGGGCAAGTTAGAGCGTTAGAGCGCAATTCCATGAAAGCGCCGATGGTGAGGGGAAAATTCTGTGTGTGATTTACTGACAATGTGCACATTAAAGAACACAGATCATTTCCATGATGACCAGCGCAGTCAACCAAGAGCAGCGCAATTTACCGCCCGCTTTAAGACTTACGTTAAGTAATGGCGCAATTAGCAGTAATTTGAGTAGCGCAAACTTTCGTAAATCGAGTTGCGCGGTTCATTTTAATACTCTCCTCCCATAAATTTTGTATCTGAAAGGGAAACTCCTACAAATGCATATTCAATAAGGTCAGGTGCAAAAATAACTGTGTCCATGCCTTTTCAGCGCTAATTCTTTACTGCGTGTCTTTAGTAAATCCTGACAGTACTATTTTAACGCTAAAAGACGGTTTGCGCTGGCACAAGCTGTTAGTAAATCTGGCCCTTAAAAGTAGTGATTTTATATTTCATAATACATGGAAGACCATTTATAGTGCTGAAAATTGGTACTATAATGCTTATAACACACTTAGCGACTGATAATTCAATAACTACAAGCAATGTCTGTTGATTTCTTAGGTACTGGCTTACAAATAAGATAAATATCAAACGACCCTCTACTGGATTATTGATGTATACAATGGCCACACGCTTCTGTGATGAAATCTACCTGTATGGATTCTGGCCTTTCCCCAAAGACGGAAATGGAAATCCTGTTAAATATCATTACTATGACGGACTGAAATACCGCTATTTTTCCAATGCGGGTCCTCACCGGATGCCGCTGGAGTTTAAAACGCTGAAGAGACTGCACAGCAAGGGTGCACTCAAACTGATGACGTCTAAATGCACATATCCTTGATGTGCAGCTCACGAACGCACACTCAGAACTCAAGTGAAGACTGAGAAATCAAACTAAAATGTGTTTTGAGTTTCAGAGAATGTGTGCCTTCAACTGCAAACTGTGACCTGTTTACCCTGTGAGACTTCTGATTCGTTTACTATTGAGAAAGTGCAATGCTTTTCATACTGAACAAAACTACTGTTGTTTCCAAATGACAAATGAAACAGCCCTGCTTAGTGCTTTGATATTACAATCTTGGTAAGTGATCCTTTCTGAAAATGGCTTACACAAAAGTTGCCAAAGAAACTTTTTTTTTGTAATACACACAATTCAGAGATTCCGACCTAGTCACACATGTCCAAACAGCTACTTATGCAAGTTCTTTGGAGTTCCCTTGTAAGGGGGGAAAAAATAGCAAAATCACGTGTGTAAAATATACATTTTATGAATTTGCTATGGATTACAGTCATAGCATATGGTAACTTGGTGAGATTTTGTTTTCACCCACAGTGTCCATTTTTTTAATCGACAGGAAATTTTAATTATTGTAAATGACTTTCTGTTAATGTGAATTAAAAGGAACACATTCCCGGTTTGTTGTCAATGAACCTTATGGATACACCTAAAAAAATAGAAACACTGGTACATATCAGTCTCAGATTACTGAATTACGTGTATGTTGTCAAAGTCATTTAAACCAATCCTAGTCATTTAGACCTGTCTTTCTTAATCAAATGTACTACTGTATGTTAGAATGTATTGGCATGCCTGAAACAGATGACTTGAATATAATAATGCCTCACATTATTTATGTGACATTATATTGTGTGTGTGTGTGTGTGTTACCAGTCAAAGTGGCTTAAGTATGGATAATTAGTAAAAATATTCTGAGCAGATTATTGATCTTAAAACATGAGCAAAAAATGTACATGTGTAATGTATTTACATTAGGGCTCTCTGAATGAAAACATGCAATGCCTTAGAGTTTTCATTTACAGTTCTGTTTTTCTACTGTTTTTCTACATCAGTGTTTTATTCTTTTATTTATATTGTAATGTATTTTGTATTTGTTAAATGTGTTTTTAAGCATTTTTGTGTGTTTTTAAATATTATAGTATTTGTTTTGCTGCAATAATTTGTTTTGACAGCTTTAAAGTTGATTTGAGTTTATATTGTCAAAGGCAAAAATCAACTTAATCTCCTGAAATCTTTGATGATGTTGACGGTTCTGATTTCTTGACCAAAAGACCACTTGAAATGAAATGACATATGCCTTCATATTTTTGAATTTTTTTGAAATATTGCAAAATAATCTAATTCACGGAGGCCTGTTTCCAAAAAAGTTCATTAGAAAGTATGACTCTGTAATCTATCTATCTATCTATCTATCTATCTATCTATCTATCACTGTTCAGGTCTTCTCTTGATTGTAGACTTTGATAGTGACATGCCTACCTCCTGGAGAGTGTTCTTAACTTGGCTGGATGTTGTGAAAGGCTTTTTCTTTACCATGGAGTGGATCATCCAATCATCCACCATTCCTAATCTTCCTGCTATCTCTCTGATGGATTTGTTTTGTTTTTGAAGCCTAACAATTGTCTGTTCCACTTGTATGGAGAGATCCTTTGACCGCATGATGTGGGTTCACAGCAAAAGCTTCCAAATGCAAATGGCACAATCAGACCTTTTACCTGCTTAATTGATGTGGAAATAACGAAAGAATAGCCCACAACTGTCCATGAAACAATTTTTGAGACAAGTGTCCAAATTAAAGCTCAGAGTGTGCACTTTAAGCCCATATTCATTATATAACTGTAACTTGAATATTATGAATATTTGGTCAGCAGCTAAAATAATAAAAATTGTGTGTGATAATAATACTGTATACATGCAAAATATTTACCACTCAATGACACCAGTAAACAGTCAGACTATTTCAGAAAACTGTGTAATCATGAAACTCATAGTACAAGAACAGCTTCTGTGAGGTAGAACATAATGCGAGTGTGTATTTTGGCAAGCTTCATTAGTTGCATAGGCTATTTACATGCAATACAAACACTTAAATGAACAGACTACATCAAATCCTAAGGAAATCATTAGAGGATATTTACCCTTGGTCCCTGCATGTATTTTACTGATCAGATAGCTTTCCAGTCATTAGGTGAATGCCAGCCAAGTGTAATGTATCTGGTTGTTCAGGCCACATTAATGAACATTAATGTAATGAATTAAAATGAATGAAGTGACCGAGTATAAATACTCCCTGAGTTTGTAAAAAATCTTATCAAACTGTAAACTGGAAGATCACCCAGTTCTAATAAAAAATATTAATACAAAAACCATAAATGTATCATTAGTTATACAAAGAATAGGAAAAGTCATTATATTGCTGTCAACTGTATAAATGAGCTAAAACAAGAATTAAGATATTTCCCTGCATGGCATCTAAAGGTTTAAAGGAACTGGGCTTGACAGCAAAAACACAAACAAAATGTCTGTCATATACAATAACAGTGGCAGTGTCTTTACATAATTAGCAAATGCTGAAAATGGAAAACATCATAAGAATTCACAAACAGGTTTACAGTTCTTTCTTAAACTCTCCTCTGAGTGCAAAGAAACATGCAACATCTGAATGGTTAAGTGGACCTAAAACAATCATCA
Source organism: Tor tambroides (assembly GCA_021397915.2). Classification (NCBI taxonomy): domain Eukaryota; kingdom Metazoa; phylum Chordata; class Actinopteri; order Cypriniformes; family Cyprinidae; genus Tor; species Tor tambroides. The sequence continues at coordinate 42,348 of JAFVLL020002466.1, read as the reverse complement.
TTTAAAATTAAAGACTGAGAGAATTAGAGAAAAGAGTATGATGTAACTCTGAGGTCTGATATTTCTACTTATATTTCTATGCTTCCAGCTGCTGTCACAGCACAGCACGCAGTGTATCTGGTTGCCATGAGAACTTCATGCACTGGATGTTGCTGCGTTGTCAAAAAAAGCACTTGTATATTATATTGAGATATTTCAGATTTCATCAAGAATATTTACAGTAGCTGATTTGATCCTTGTGGTTTCAATTTGTTTTTCTATTTATTTGTATTAATACCATTCAGTTATCAATTTGTTGTTTAGTTTTGGTAAATAAGCAAATATCAAGACAGTAAAGATTCGATTACATTGTTTAGCACTGTACAGCTGATCTTTCTGATATTGTTCTCGATGCTAATTTGGCGTCATGTGTCTGTAAGGCTATGTATTTGAGCCATATAGACATAGAACCTTCACCATCATCAATACCATCGTTTCAGATTACAAAGTGATGCCCATGTAGTCCACCAAGACCCTTGCTTATCTTGCCATCAGAGCCGTCATGATTAACCTAACCTAAAATCTTCTAATAAACTCTAAGTTACAGGGGCATGTTATTGTGCCTTGATGTCTGGATATTTACAGATCTAATTTTAAGAGAAAATTAGGAGGTCATTGTTATGGTATGAACGCGGTTGTGTCTGAAGTAAACTTGTTGAGAAACTCCAGACTGTATTGTAATCAGTCTTGTTCACATTCTAGTTTCCTCGGGTGGGCGACTCATGTAGTCCTGAATTGCTTGATGCAGTGGCAGCCATTTTGCTGTAGATGATTTTATTGCACTAATCCATCTAGGAAAGCAGAAGAGAAGAGGAGAATGTTAATTCCGGCCATTTCACCCATGTGCTGCCTAAAGCCTTCCTGTCAGAAACGAAAGGGCACCAATTATGCTCCTTTTTACAAGATGTAATATAAGTTTCAGGTGTCCCCAGAATGTGCCTGTGAAGTTTCAGCTCAAAATACCCCACGGATCATTTATTATATCATTTTGAAAATGCCTATTTTGAGTGGAGGCAGAAACATGCTGGTTTCATGCATGTCTCTTTAAATGCAAATGAACCGCTGCTCCCCGCCCCCTTTTCCAGAATAGAGAAGTGCCTTTACAGCTCATATCTGAGATACTCTGCTTAAAAACATCTGTTTGGTTTTGATTATCATGTCTATTGTGCTAAAATCATGCGTTTTAAACCATATTAGTTTAAACTTCTGATATACGGTTTTCTGAGCACACACATCTGAATCACACGCACAGTTGTGGATGGGGCTTGTAAAATGTGACTTCACATTTTACAGATTCTGCAAACAGCTTGTTCTGAGACACTGCTTATGATTTATGGGGAATTAAAAAAAGGAGCAGTTGGATTTTTATCATTATAGGGTGGTTATGTACACACTGCCAACACACATTTATGTTCAAACAACATGTAAACATGTTACATTATAGGTGCCCTTTAAAAATTGCATAAAAATGCATACTTTTTTTTCAAGTCATGGACAACAGGATTTTCAAAAGATTCACAAATGGGTCTCTCATAAATGATCTATTTCAATATCATAACCATAGCACCACCTGCAATGACATTTCAATACCTGCACAGCATTTTTCAAATTCACCCACCTTAATAAACGACAGTGTGAACTGTCATTTTTCTGTATTAAACTCTACAAAATGTGACAAAAACAAACAATAAAACAGTACTGTTTTTTGTAGACTGATAATTTTAAAACAATTAGTTTTCAGCCCCTTTGACAGTACCACATGTTCAAAAAGTTTAACTGTAAAAATAATATTGTCAAAATCTTTACTATTTTTTGCGTAAGAAGTGTCGACTAGCATTATGAAGTGGACAAAATCAAGTTAATTACCGTTTGTTCTCGTTTGCATTCTCTGCACAGAGGTAGAATACTTTAAACTCTTCAGACGGAGGTCTGAGCTCAATAGCAGATCTTCTGGATCCCACTGGCTGATCCCTCACTGTGTAGCCATGCAGGTAGATTCCTCCTGCAACAAGACAAATGGGAGCTACTGTATAAGCTGTCATAGCAGAGCAAGCTATAGAGATACTAGGATGAGAAACAAAACAAAACAAAAAACATTTACATGAAAGAATATAAATAAAACTATACTGTATGTCTGATACACTATTTGGACACTTGACCAACAGGGACTTTAATAACATTGCATTCTAAATACAGAGACATTCATATGGAGTTAGTATCTCATTTTGCAACTATAACACTTCCACACTTCTACACTACTGTGCAAAAGTCTTAGGCCGTTAGTATTTTGACCCCCAAAAATGGTTTTAATTCGGTTATTTCTATCTTTTGCTGTAATGTGTCAGTAGGAAATATCAGTTTCACACACATTCTTCTTGCCAATAACTGTAATCATCATTGCACTGTAACAGACATACCTATTGCGCAGGTTGACCGAATGCTGGCATAGAAATAGAGGCATCCATCTTTCAGCACACAGTAGTGCTGCACCCATGAGTCCTTGTTCCTGTCCAGCTGGTGCAGTAACCCAAGGCATTCTGGGTTCTTAACTGCCAGAGGGGGCAGATTTGAGTTGTGTCGAGTCACGTCCACCCACACATGATTCTGCTTCAACAATCATCATCATTAGCATTGTGCGCATTACCACAACAACATCAGTCACTTTCAGCCAACAGGATTCAATTTAGCAAGACAAGGATTTATAAACTGATCCTCTTAATTTGCATTAATATAGTGAATGAAAGACCATGTAGAATGAAATACCATATTTTAGGTATGTGTAATGATGCCACAGCAAATAATACATGCACAAATGACTAGGAAGTTACCTGAGTAATAGGATGAACTGCTCTACCCATAGCCTCCAACCACCTGAGAAACAAAGAATTATAAACTTCTCAAGTTAATTGTTATTTACCAGATGGTTTAACAATTTAAATTTTAACCTTTGTATATTTTGGATTATCTTATTAAATGTATCTGTGTTAAAAACCGTTACATTGGTTGTTTTAGCATGAAAACAAAACAGTTATTCAAAATGGGAATAAATGATATACAAAACTGGTGTGTAGTGTCTAGTGTGAGGTCACTGAGTTCTGCACTCTCGCAAAAACTCCCATTAATGCCTGAAGCTGTTTACACTATGAAATGAATCTCTTGTTTACGTCGTATCTGTGCTTTTTATGATGGGAGAATCTGCATTAGCGAGCTGATCTGATTGGCCATTGCATCTTGAATTTGGGTGCATTTTTAGTCATTTTGGTGGCATTTTTTCCCCACATCCCTATTAATTTCTGATCCTGGTAAGATTGCACTTTTTGTTTAATTCATTTAATGAACACAACTTATATAGGATTAGGCTGTTCACTAAGTGCTGTTATAATAAGGCTGTTATCACATTCAAGACACTGAGTCATGCATTTCTGTAAAGCTGCTTGGACATGTATTATGAAAGGAATTATATAAATAAACCTGAACTGAGTTGAGTTTAGACATACAGTATACAAGAATATAAATAAAGAGAAATGTACTGTGAGGCAAGATATTAAGACTTGTTTCCATTGCTGCTTCATAGTGTAGTGTTTTGTTATGCCACACCATCACTTGTTGGGAAAAGTACTGAAGCTTGTTACTGGAAGAGCTGACAGCTGAGCTATTTTGAAAACAGCTGAAGTGTCACACAGTCTGACTACTTTTAATAAATCTCTCCATTTATCAAAGTACTGTATGTTCTCACCTCTTCATCTCTTGGTTTGATGTAGCACACAGGTAGTAAACTCGGTTCCCAGAGACAGGGCAGCACCTGAACACAAATGGCTTTCCTAAACTGCTGTCGGCCTCCACCACCGCCCCTTCCAGACTCATCACAGACAGAGCTCGGCTCTTCCCTTCATCCTGCCAATGAGAAACAAAGTTTGCATGCCGTTGCACGTTCAGATTTTACAGATTCATCTATTAAAATGAAACCGAAAACTGCACTCACGCGCTTGTTTCTGTAGTAATAGAGGCAGCAGTCATGTCTGAGCACAAACCACCTCTTTCTCCAGCCCTTCAGCAAACTGGACTGAGTTCGCTTATGCAAATAACCCCTGCACGTCGGTCGAGGAGTGTTCGGCATTCGACCGATATCCGAGCCAATGGTCAGAGTCAAAATGTCTGGGCCTTTATTATTCAAACCAGAAATCACACAAAAAAATGAGAAACAAAATGATTTAATGAAGTTACACATTGGCACCGGTAAGGTTTTTGGTAGTCCACTATAAATAACATTGCATCTATATGTCATCTACAGTGTACCAGTGTACCATGTCAGCTACCAGTGTTCCATTTAACCCAGCTACCATGGGTTAAATGCAGAGGACCAATTTCAAGTATGGGTCACCATACTTGACAATGCATCACTATTTTTTTTTTTTTTTTTACAGTAAATGGTTACAGAGAAAGCTGGGCATGAAACCAACAAACCTAAATCTAAATCTAAAAATCACCTCAAAATATCAAAATGAACCTTGTCCATAAGAAATGCTGTTATAATATTGTCTGAGTATGCATCCTACCTTGCCGTGCGAGATCAGCTGCTTCTGAGTGTGGTACCATAGTGACATCAGTGCCGTTTACCGCCAGCACATAGTCTCCAACCTGCAGCCCTGCCTCCTCCGCTGCTCCATCTGAAACACAGTACACCAACAGCTTTATCTGACTCCATCTGAGCTCTCAACATCTGAGGAACATGAGCAGCACACTCTATCAAAATCGATAATCAAATTGAAAATCAATATCAATCAAAAAGGATCAGCATTGGAGGCAACACAACACACACTATTATCATAACAGCAATAAGTTAGCATTTAAAGAACTGAAAAGAAAATTTGGTGTCTATTCTTGCATTGTCCATCTGCTCATGGTAGGTTTTAACAACTAATCCATGTATTTAAAGGAGAGTAGTACAGCTGTTCCAACCTGATCTCAAGAGAAAATGTAACTATTTTACAAATCTATGATTTGGTATGAATTTGCGTGATTTGTAGAAACATACAATTTGTTTAAAAAAGTAAGAATGAAGCTATACCCCCAAACCTAGCAGATCACATGAAATACATAAATGAGACTGTACATATTCATATGAATGATAGTTTGTAATGTAAGTGTTACTAAATGTACCGTAAGTGCATTGACTGTTTAGTCATGAATTTGTGGCTAATTTGCCATTGTTTTCGTACTACAAACAGAACAGCTTTTTTTAGCAAAGTAATCTCATTAAAATCTAGTACATTTTCTTTTAATGCATTTGGCTGACACTATAATCCACAGTGACTTAAGGGCTACCAAGATTATTAACAATAAAGATAATGATAAATTAACTAAAATGCATATTCAGTATTCCACAAAAGTATCACTCGTCGATGTTGCCAGCAGGGAGAAAAACCTATGGCTACTCGTGAATAAATTTTAACATTAAAATTTGTACATTTACAGACATAGACATCAAGTCTATCTCTCAAGTGACCCTGTCAAAATTGAAAAAAATTTCATACAGGTTCATCAAATAATTAATTTTTAAATCTTTATTGAGTTATATTGTGTAGCTCATTGCACAAAGGCATGTTTAGACTTTAATGACATACTATTTAAAACCTACTACAATGCATGTATGTTAAACATCCACTATGTTATAGCTGTGGTGTGAGCTTCCCTATTCTTCCCTATTCCATCTCTCTAATTGAATAGGCCTTATACAATGCCTTCAAGCTATTCATTTTTTATAAAATGTAATTTCAAAAACTAGTGAGTTTCTAATTCTTTTACTTTTACATGCACCAGATATGTATTCTTGATAATAACTTACTTGTGTCCACCTCAGTAACCACAATGGGTTTGGAGAACTGAATCCTGAAGCCCCAGGGATAGTCGCCCATGCCTTTGCTGATTTTCACTGTCCGCTCACGAACTGAAATACATAATTAATCTTTAAACACTGGAAATCAGAAGTAGCCAGTTCTAGACTATATTCATCTGAGAAGGCTATGAACCCACTTGCTGCTGGTCGAGTACAGCTGCTCAGACCGTGTGCACTCTCATTCTGTTTAACTTCATCTCCATGGTATATCCATGATACTGAGTGAAAGGTTTCTGTGTAAAATCCTCTGTCCTCAATATCCCGCATTGACATGTCCACTGAACGAGTGTCCTCAGAGTTCATTGTGTCTTAATGAAGAAAAAAACAAAGGAAAATGTTTCAAATAAAAATATATTCTACCTACTGTAGCCTACATTTTGATAGTCGATAGTAACTTTCAAATAACTTTCTTAATACAAGTACCAAACTACCAAAATATGCCAGAAATCAGGGGTATCAAACACACTAGTTGGAAGCTGAATGCAGTTCAGTTCGTCTTGCATGATGGTTTCAAGTGAATGCAATTAGTAAATTCTCTGTCCTCCTTTAATGTATAATGCTACATTTATATACTAATGTAATATGTAATATATTTAAATAGCATAAAATAGATTTTGGACTGTATTAGCTTCAGAAGATCGTGTGTGAACTGTGAATTTAGACTCCATGGTCACACTGGTTTAAATCCACACTCATTTTGGCTTGCAACCTAAAATGAGTTGCCATTCATAGGATGAAATGCATTTTACAGTATTTAATTCCATTTCTTGCAGAGTTTTGCAGTTTGCACAGAAACTTCCTTTCGAAGCCAATCAGATAATCGACACATGGCAAATGTATTGAACGTATATGTACATGAATACCTGATTCCTCTGTGATATTGCTAGTTATAGAACTTCCTCCTGCAGAACTGCGCTGTTTGCTCTCCTTGAAGAGCTTCCGTCTCCTTGCCCAGTGGTCTGAATGCTCCTCTGAATCTTTATGAATGGAGTCTGTTGGAGGCCTGAGGTGCTCTTTGACCTCTAATGAATCTGTGAATGATAAAATAGGCCTGATTAAAGCAATATTGTAAAGCCAAACCCAACAAAACACTAAGTCAATGTTTTAGTTGTTTTCAGCTTCAGGGCACAGATTGTACATTGAACATCAGGGGCCAGATTTACTAAACAGGGCGAATTACAGTTAGAGCAATTCCTTGAAAGTGCCTATGGGAGAGGAAAATTCTGTGTGTGATTTACTGACAACGCACATATTAAAAAACACAGATGCAGCCAGATCATTTCTATAATGACTAGCGCAATCTAACAAGAGCAGCGCAAATTACCACCTGCTTTAAAAGCATTCACAGTAATATTTTAACGCCAAAAGACGGTTTGCGCTGGCCCCAGGTGTTGACCCAACACAAATCCAAATTTGATCATACAAAATAACAGTAAACAAAAATATCCTGAAATCTGCATAGGTCAAACAGTCTGCAAAATTATTAATATGACAGTCTGAATGGGAATTTTTACCATTTTGGTTTCTAAATGACTCCAGGCTTTGGTTTTTAAATGTATTTGTCCCCTTTCATGTAAATTCTTAAATCTGCCATTTTTAAAATAAATTAATTAGTGAGTCACTGATTCATTCGATGATTCAATACGACTCATTCAAACGATTTAAACAATTCATTCAAAGCAAATCAATATCTTTATGAATGGGTCTTTGAATCATTGACTCAACCGATTCATTAAAAAAATGATGGATCATCAAAATACCATCATCAAAACAGTTGTCTAAAATGTATGTCACTTAATAATAACTTAAACATAGAAAATTTTAATTTAACTGTAATCAGAAACCCACAGTTTTACAATTGGAACATGAGTGAGAGAAAGTGAGACTGTGTGAGTCCATTACAGAGTGAATATTTTCAGTTTCAGGCTCTCTAGCGTTCAAATTTTAACCTTACCAGGACAGAGGTTGTGACCACTTTTAAGAAAACATTAAATATTTCAATACTCACTTTTTGAGGCACTTTGACGTTCAGACAAGTCATTTTTATAAAGTTTGGTTGTCCTATAGACATCTGTGCTTATTTTATCCAGGGGTTGCACTTCTCCAGGCTGTTGAGAGGACGTGTCCATATCTAAGGTTAGTTTACTGTTCGCAGATGTTGTGGTTTTTGGTGCTTGGGAGGAATCCTGGAGCTCCTCCACCGCTTCTCTGATGCTGGAAAGGTTGTCTATTGTAGACACAGTAGGGGACTCACTCACAGGGCTCAAAGCGTCTATCTGCTGCTCCTCATCAAATGAGAAGACATGGTTGCCCTGTAGAAATCTCTGCTCACAGTCCCCAGTGATTATTGTCATCACTGAACTTCTTCGCTTCTTTGGAGCATCAGCTTCATCTCCGTCACACGTGTTATGCTTGACACCGTTGGGTAATCCTTCATCGATTTTTTCCTCTGAGTTGCACAGTGAAGGTGGGATGACATGAATAAGAAACTCCCTTTGATGTCTCTCCATGGTGTCGCCTGGAGAAATGGACTCATCCAGGTCCACCATCTCCTCGTCAAAGCCACTTTCATTGACTTCATTCAGCTCAGGCGGTCCTGCTGAGGTGCTGTCTTGATCCGCACCATCAACAACCATCATACCAGAACTCAGTTGCTCCATCTCGTCCAGCTGTGCTGGCCCCTGATATTGTTCGCCTCTAAAGAAGACTTCTTCTGGACTCTCATCAGACCTGGATGGATAGAATGGGTTCTTCATTGAGCTGTAAGCCTTAAATTTGGGAATACAAGAGTCAGGACCTGTTGTAGAGCTTGAGCTTGGTCTATAGCTGCTGCTACTAGAAGATTTGCGGCTCCCGAGCAGACGAAGTCTTTCATCTTCTGCATAAAATCTACCCATTCTCTCTGCCTGAGAGGGAAGCGACTGCATGAAAAACGACGACAGTGTGCCAGAAGAAAACGACTCTCTATATGAAGGAATGCTCTCTCTGGCTTGACTCATATAATATGTCACTCCCGGATACGTCTTTCGTCTTTTGGGCGGTATGTCCATGTAACCTGCAGGATGAGTTTTGCTTTCTAGAATGGCGATGCTGTTGTTGCGCAAGCGCGTCTTCCTTTCATGATTGTCGATGAAGTTTTTAGTGAAAGAAGATCTGTTTATTGAAGCTCTGGGATTCATGAATAAATGTTCCCGAGGACTCAAGGACTCGCACATGGGTTCGTTTGTCCTGTTGTCCCTGTCCAGTGTATTCTGGCGGGTGAACTCTTTACACAAGGTAACCTCAGATGCTGCCTGTGTGCAGTTAGTGTTGTCGTGGTCAGTGAATCTTTCTCTGGGACTGATCTGACATGATGCAACATTTTCTGCAAGGAAATCCAATGCACTAGCCTTTTTATCAGCAAATTCATCAGGGGGAGGGATATCCCATAATGCCTCATTGCTGAGACTGCTGGGTAGTGACCACTCTTTCTGATGTTGCCAGGAATCAGAGGGTGATGAACAACAGGAGGATCCATCAACCAGTGTGAAATCTGTGTCCGTCTGGCCACCTGTGTTTCCCCAAGGGAAGTTATTTTTACAGCAGCTTTTACAGCAAGCCATTTCTTCAGGGTCGTCCCAAGAGCACTGACTCTTGGAAGTATGTGATGACTCTAAATTCAGCTCTGCAATGCTAATCTTGTAGCTAATATTCTCAGTGATGTTTTGTTTGTAATCTGCTCCACATTGGTTCCATGAATAGACGTGGGTGTTTTTTTGAGTTTGATGTTTCTCAGTTCTAAAACAAGTTTCTTCTCTTTTGTCTCTGTGGTTTTGAAGGATAAATGTGGTCTTGATATTTGAATCAGCTGACTTCACGACTTCATTGATCTCAAGCTTGATATTTGGCCTCATGCACTTGACCTCAGTGGTTGTGACTGCTATGACACTACTAACTGTTGCTTCATGGCATCGTTCGAACACAACTCTGGGAGAAGACAGTCCAAAATTATCGATGGTCACAGAATGCGTGATTTTTAACCCTGGACCTCTGTCTACTGGTTCTGAGTTTGGCTTTTGTCTGTCTTTTTTCTTTTTGTCCTGGAAGAAATCTTCACAACTCCCTGGTCTGTTTTCTTTCTCCATGGTTGGAGTCTCAGTCTCCTTCTCATCTTCAGACACTGACAGTGCATGCTCTTTACAGAAAGAGTCAGTTTCTCCCTTCTCTGCAGCTTCCACGGTGTCCACCATAGTGTGTCTTTGAAAATTATATGGAGAGATGCATTCTGCATGAAAAGAAAAAGAGGTTTAAATGTATTGCATTGCTCATACTTTTCTGGAAATCTTTCTTCAGTCTTATTTGTAACAGAATGCTTGTTTATGTTGAAGGAAAAACACAAAAAACTTCATTTCAGCAATCATAAATTTGCTTTACCTATCAGTGAAATACTTTATAGGCAAATTCACCTTATCTTTAATGTAAGAGCGGTGCATATATTTGTAGCTTGAATGTGTGAGGCTTCTGGTGTCCAGTTAGCTGTGCAAAACACTCTGTTGTGCTGCTTGCAGTGCTGAGAGGTAACTGATTACATATAATCTGGATTATGTAATCAGATTCCAAAAATGAACCACTTGTAATAGATTATATTATATTTTCACATTATTCATAATCAGACTACAGTTACTTTTTATTGATTACATGATTACATATCATTCACACTATAGCAATAAATTATTCATAATTTATTGATTTCTCATCTTTCAAAATTCCTTTCTAAAATAGCCTACTGCTTATACGCATTCAGGAAGTCTTCCAGTTTTGTGGACATTCACACAAAGACCAGTCACTAGTCAGGTGGCTATAATTGCACAGAAAATTGAGAGGCCACACAGCATTTGACCACTGGATTCACAGAAATCATTTCAACTGTCTTCATTGTGAAATCAGTTCAACTGTATTCATTTCAGATGTGTTCTTTCAGCATTTCAACACTGCATCAACTACTGATGAACACATTAATGTTTATCTGAATTATCACTCAGTGGGTTATTTAACCATGCATTACTATGTTTTGGAAGGCTTCTGTCTTTCAAACACATTAAAATACAAATTCACATTATTTTTTATTTACTTGTAATGCAGGGATTCCCAAACTTTTTTGTCAGCTAAACCTCTTTTACCTAATATACTGTATATACTTGAACTCCCCTCTAAGATTATAAGGTAATAAGTTAATAATTAAGTAACACATTTGCATGTTCACAGTTCACTGATGTTGGTTAGCAGTCACATGACAGGCAGGTAAACAATAAAATATTTAATCATTTATTTTGACTGTTGTTTGACTGTTGCTTTTATTAAACTCATGAACCCCTCTGCTGTCCCTTCACAAGCCTAAGTTTGGGAAATCTTGATGTAATATATTGTTTAATGCTTTTCATGTAATAACAATGAATCAAATGTATTTTCTTTCTCTGTCTATTTTAATAGCAATATGGTACAAGATTATCCAATTTAAGTCAATATGATAGTTGGTGCCGATAGCTTCGCGGGCAGCGTGCTGACATATAGCGCTGTTGCGCTTTGGGCGTCCCGTGTTCGAATCCTGGCTTGTGGACCTTTCCTGATCCCCCACCCTCTCTCCTGCTTTGCTTCCTCTCTACTGACTCTCCTATCAAAATAAAGCTAATAAATCTTTAGAAACATAAAAATAAATCAATGTGATAAATGAGTTAGGTCAAAAGTAATCAGAAAGCAGTCTGATTACAATGTGTAATGTAATGGATTACGTTACTAACTACTATTATTGTCATGTAATTTGGAATCAGTAATGGATTTTGTCATTCCTCTAGCTATTAATCTAGCGGTCAATAAATTATAAGTCTCACACATTTAAAGATAACAGCTTACGTCCGTGTTGCTAAACAAGGTGGATACAGTGGCTTCAAATAGTATTTGGACACTTAAGCCACACTTGTCTCGACGTCTGGATGTCATTGTGAAGAGCTCTAGTATCTTTTATTTACAAATGCCTCTAGGTTTGATATTTTGTTACCTAATACAATGATTTTTTTATGTGTAGCTTAATATCAAAATGTTTTTTTGGCTCAATGTAAAGGTATTAGGATTTCTATTATATCACAGTTATATTCTACACATTCTAAATTCTGTATTTCATACACGGTACACATTTTCACTGGCATTTTATGGATCTCAAAGCAGATTTTTGTGTGATGGCGAGTGCTGTGAAAATAGGAGTCCCCTAATCAGGCACCTGTGTCTGAGCTGTTCCGCAGGCGTGGGCTAAGCGTGACTCAGGCAGTGTTTAGAGGATTACGGTCCACACATGGCCCAGGAGCTACATATAGATCAGCACTCACGTTTACTGCTGCTGGAGCTCTGCCTCCTGCGACTGTTCCTCCTCTTCCTCCGACTCATTCTGCTGTATGATGTGACATCTACAGTCCTGCGCACTAAAACATTGAAACATGGTGCAATTTCATCATCATCTATGTTGTTGTTCAATAATAAATATCTATTGTTTATTGTGAATTCTTGTTAATTCATAAACTAATGAATTAATGAATCAATCCCAAATAATGGTTATTTATAAAAGCTGAAATGTTGAAAATGAAAATGTATTATTATTGTAGAAATTAACATTCATTTAAATGAATAAACGCTGTAAAGTATTGTTCTCTGTTAATTCAAATGAGCTCATACATTAACTAACACTAACTATTATAACACTAATAACACTTTTTCAATTTAAATGATCCTTTTACAATCAATTCTTAACAGCCCAAATATTTCATAGGGTCTTTCAATATAATCATAAAAGTTGTGTGCATAGATGCTGTTTACAAGTCAGTCAACAAACAGACAAAAATCACTCCATAAATGCAACATTAATTCATAATTCAGGTCCTTTTTAATTTAATTTTACTGGTTTGATATGCTAAAAAATCATTTATTGTTATTTAATGGAAGACTAGACGTACTACGACAAGTGCATGTGTCTGCCTTGCTAAATTTTGCACGAGTCAGCAAAGTCTTAACCTTGCCACAACAATCACTAACTACAAAGAGACACACTTAAAATATATGGAGTTACATGGATCCAGACAAATGTACATTCTTACCTTAAGGCAGCCAGTGCACGTTTCCACAGAGGTTCCTTTAGAGAAGTAATGATGTAAAGGCGGTATTTGCATAAAGAGCATCTGATATAAGGGCACTGCTCCACTTCTTATTGTTCTATTCTTGACATAAAGCCCAGAAGGAGCTTAAATGAACTAATCCTCCTCAGACCCAGCCCTGTTTCAGTGTATGAAACACCCTTTTGAAAAGCAGCCAATAGCATTTCTTTTTTAGTTTTTGTAAGGATATTTTATTTATTTATTTATTTATTTATTGTGGAGGAATAAGTGCAACTTAAAATAAAATGAGACAATAAATTATTAACTTATTAACAAATAATTAATAAACAAAATAAATAAATATATAGGGAAAGGGAAGTGGTGTGTGGCCAAGTATGGTGACCCATACTTGGAATTTGTGCTCTGCATTTAACCCATCCAAGTGGGCACACACTAGTGAACATACACCTGGAGCAGTGGGCAGCCAATGCTGCAACACCCAGGGAGCAGTTGGGGATTTGATGCCTTGCTCAAGGGTCTCATCTCAGTCGTGGTATTGAGGGTAGAGAGAGAGTGCTGGTTATTCACTCTCCCCAACTACAATCCCTGCCGGACCTGAGACTTGAACTCTCTATCCATTAGGCCACAACTGCCCCTTTGTAATATATATAATATTTTATAAAATAAAAACAAATAATTCACATTTCAAATTGACAAATAAATAGGCATATCTAAAACTTTTTTTTTTTTTTTTTTGCATTTAAAAAGCATCTACCATCTCTTTTTACCAAATTATTAAACTATATAAAAGAATTGTGACATAATATGATATAATTGTGATATAATATGTGGTATGCAAGGTTATCTCTGGACCACAACAACTTTGTAATAATATAATCATTGCTGTGAGAAGCATATGTGTTATTATGGTCCTTGGCCTGGCAGCCAAGCTTTGTTTTATTGATTATATTTATTAAATTTATATTTGTTATATTTACCAACATTTTAAAAATGGAATAAAATGCTTCAATTTTTCTTTCTTTTTCCAGTTTCTTTAACAAAATATAACTAAATTCTGCTTAAACTTAAATCTCTCTTCCACATTCACAAACCCCATATTCCCCAAAACACCTACAGTATGCATATATTGAATAAGATAATAAATAATAATAATAAAAAGAATAAATACAATAAAATGCAAATAATACTCAACACTGAACATCTTTAAACTATACATTCAGTCTGCATTGACTTAAAAATATCAGGGCTACTCGTTGTTGTTATTCATTATTAAAACAAACAAACAAACAAACAAATAAATAAATAATGACTGAATTTATATTTTTTTGGGGATAGCTGTCCCTTTAAGGATCAGAGACTGAGTTGACTGAGATAAGTGATGAGCTGCATCATGATACCAGCAAAGGCTGAGTGGATTGGTTTTGTCAGCACAAAACCATAACAGAAATATAAATGAACAGAAGTAGTGTCAGAAACCAAATACTATCTGCAGCTAATTTTTCTGACTTAAAACATTTTTCCACTTGTGAACTCTAAATATAGCTCACTCCAGACTAACTACTCAATGGCAAACACGTTGGCGATTAGCGGACAGGCTGTCAGTTCATTACATGTTAAGATGTTTACAAGCTGTTAACTGAAGCCACTCTTCCATTGACATCCATTCAGAAACACAATTCAGCATCTGCATAACATTCCACTGAAAACACCTCAACCTTTCATTGAATTGCAATGTAATTTTATAACTCTTTTTACATTTAAGGGTTATCAGAATTGATTTTGGTCCTGAAAAACACTTTAATGGTCATGTAGGTCGGGATGTCTGTAGACTTCATTGGGTTCAATGACATTTTCATTGTCCAAGACAACTGCATTCATCAGATGTGGTTGAAAGAGCAAAGCAAACTGGAAAAGCACAGAATGATAGGGCTAACATTAGTAACTGTTTATCAGCTAAAAACTGGACTGATGCCAGTCAGTGTCATTATCAGAGATCTTGCTGAAGCAGATGTGGATTTAATGATCTTCTAATGTGTTTCATTGCTCAAACCCAGCTTTAGGATGTGAGGTGACAAAGCATTATGGAAATGGTTTGTTATGAAACTACAGTATTCAGGCCTAGGACATACTGTAACTTGTGCTGTGTTGTCTTCACAAGTGAGTTAGAGATAAGGGAGTGTCTCCATCTCAAGGGTTTTAACATCCTTTGGGAGGAAACGTCTCCAGTTATAATGGCTTCCCTGCACTTGTCTTGTTCACACTTGGGTCTGTGTTATTATAGGGCCTGCACTTCCTGTCTGGGGAGCTTTCAGTTTCAGATATGAGTCAAATTAACAACAGTTTGATTATAATATTTAAAGCTGCCTGCCAAATTGTGCAGTAAAATAATATGCTTTAGTGTTTTTTATACTGTTAAAATGAATATAAAATAAAACTAAGTTAAAATAGAACAAGTTATAAAACAGTTAAACCACTAAAACAGAAAAAAACTAGATGGGAAGCTATGTCCAAAATTAACAAGCAGACAAAAAAAAGTGTGTTTATATCTGTGCATACATTGATTAATACAGATTTATTTTTGACCTGTTCCTTGTACAATACTATGTTATGTCTTCAAAACACTTGTACCATAATGCGTGATTTGTAAATTAATTAGTGCTGTCAATCGATTAAAAAAATTAACTAATTAATCACATTTTTTTTCTGAAATCCCACCTAACATTAAAATTTTTAAATAAACTAGAAGGAAGCTAAAATGACATGTTTGTTTGCACAAATGCATTTTAATTTAATGTTTGCTTTAGTTAATACTTTCAGTTAGGCATAGAGTGGGGTTTAGTGTGAGTGGAACGTTCTTTTTAAAAACAATAGAGTACGTTCATCAGTTTTGAATAAAACTAAATGCACTTAGTGCCGCTCACTGGATGTTTCACTTTGAAAGTGTCGTAAAACATACAAGAAGCTATATAATATAATTTTGCAGTGATATTGCCACAGGTATGCATTTACAATAAGATTGGATTGCATTGCTGTCTAGATTGGAGTTGTTACAGTCAAGTAGAGGTTTGGTCCTAGTGACACATTTGTGCTGTTTTGCACTGGTACGTGTGGTCACCTCATGAAGGCAGTAGGTTCATTAGTGAACAGATGTAATGGAGAATTTATGGTGCCAATGATGAGGTGCAGTTAAACACCAGTTGTGCGTCATCACATTTTCAGTAGTGTTGTTTACACAGTGAACCTTCTGGCACAGCATCTCCCACAGCCAAAGCCCTCATCTCATGGGGCCACTACTATCAGGATAATATCAGGATGCATTTGCGGCTTCAACAGGAGCATCAGCTGCAGTTTAATGGGCATGAAGTCAGTGGAGAGCAGTGACATTCTCAACTCCCCAACCCTCCCCACTTTTCCATGACACAACCAATCACACCATAAATGGCTTAGGAAAACCCCAAAGACAGAGGTAAAACAAAGGAAACACAATGGCAGTATTTCTATTTTCTTACCTTATTTGTAGGTTATTAATTAGCTCATATAATAAAATTAACTGCATTAAGTGAATCCATGTTGCCAGATGTTTCCTTTGTCTATGTCAAAAATGGGAAGGAATATGTTTTCTGTGGATTGTCACAAATTGTTTTGAGAAAAACATAAAAACATACATTTATGCTTTACTTTCTTTGTAATTTGATTCAGTTGACTTAGTTTGGCATTAACTGCATTTTGGTGATTTTATGTAAGCAATATCTGGCAATAGCAGCTACATTGTTTTTCTGCTTGGTTGATCGTATCAATCACACTGATGATTTCCTACACAACATGGAAACAAATACTAACCTAAACCCTAACTTTAACATTAGTATAGCATTGTTAGCACATTCTGCAATAAGTAGTATAAATAGCAGCAAATCCTGCTATTTTAACAAAGTATAAATAGAATCTATAGCTATTTGCACTTAGTGTAAATAGCACACCATTAAAAAAAATACTATTTACACTTAGTGCAAATAGCCACTGCTTTTTTTAAATTGATTTTTTTTTCACAACAGCTACTTTGCTTTGTCTTGTCATTAAAGTCTTTCATATTTATGTAGGCTATATAAATAACAATTTGATGCATATTGTATGTTTTATACACAGTGAAAATTATTTGACTGAAATTCCAGAATCTACAACAAGCTGCGTATCTAGAATCCGAGCAGGTGATGTATGATTGACAACAGACCTCAGTGCACCTTTTCACTAGCTGCATCCCAATTCAGAGGCTGCATCCTTCAAAGGCTGCATTCGAAGACCAACTGTGTCACCATCTCATTTTACAACGCTCTGTCTGACCTTCACAGCCTTCGAAGGATCCAAGCTGTGTCCCAATATGAAGGCTGCATCCTTCATAATCCGTATTCGAATGCAGCCTTCCAAGGATGCAGCCTCTGAATTGGGATGCAGCTCCAGTCTTCGAATTCATCCTTTGCTGGGAGTTTGACTGACAGGTGATCTGACCAATCATAATGACGAATTTGCCATTTTGTCCAACAAACAAACCAGACCGAAGAGTAGATTAACGTTGGTTGACTGAAAAATGGTGTGAACTGATGTCTTTAGGGGCTTGTCACTGAAAGCTTGTCACTGGGCTAGAAAGAGTACATATTACTATTTAAAGGTACATGTTACTACATTAGTACCTTAAAGTAGTAACATGTACCTTTTAAATAGCAATATGTACTCTTTCTACCTCATTTTTCAGTCAACCAACGTTAATCTACTCTTCGGTCTGGTTTGTTTGTTGGACAAAATGGCAAGTTCGTCGTTATGATTGGTCAGATCATAACTTCCACTAGGGGGCAAAATACGACCCCATCCCACACGTTCTCCCATTCTTGAGTGCACCATCTTTGTGTATCTAAAATCTTTGCTTCAATACAGGCTTGGCAGCCGTTCGCACTGAGCTGATTAACAATGAACAATACTTTAATAACATTTTTAAATTTAGCCTATTATTAATTTATATATACACTAATATGTATTAATGTATTATTAACAAAGATGAATTAAATAAAGAAACAATAGTATAAACCTGGATTAAAATGCCTTAAAAATGTTTTTCAGAGTTTATGAGCCTGTAATAGTTTCAGAGGTGCATGCATGTTAGAAAAAAGTGCTTTTTCCCCCCTAAAAATAGTAGTATGGAGCTCTCTAATTAAATATGGAACCATTCAGTATTTGGTCTCATGTCAGGTTTGACTACAAAGACGTCGGATATCATGGGCATCCAACATGCTCCATCTACTGTAAACCACATTTAATTGGACAATATTGGTGAACAGCAATTTCACCAATTGCTGCTTTTTTCCCCCCGTTTCTTATGGTTCATTTTAGAGCTTCACACGTGGTCATTATAAATTGTTGCTATAAATGATATGATTATAACTGTCAGGCTGTTGCTAGTTTTTGTTGTTTGTAAATAACAGAATGTTTTATTCTGATTAATGGCGCATGATGCTGGCGGAGTCTGGCAGAGCTCATTGGGACAGAGCCTGCGTTACTGGCTGGATGCTTGTTAAGTGCTGGCAGGTGCTCTATTATACTGCAGGCCACTTGACTTGCCGGTAATGAGGCAGGCGGGCTTATTACTCTGAAATGTCTAAATACCACACACATTCTTCCCCCACACACCAGCATCATTTCTGCTCAGAGTCAAACCATTCATCATCTGTTTGATTAAGTAAACACATAAACGTAGCAGCTAGTAGATTGACCTTAACACAACTGTTTGAATTCAAAGGCAGCAGGCTTCTATTGCAACCCTTAAAATGTTTTCATGGGAATATTTCTAGTTAATGGATGATTCAAGAAAAACTGACAGCTGTCATTAGCCTCATAGTATAATAACATGACATACTATTGTGATTCAGCATCAAATGCATAATATTATTTATTCTTGTAACCTATAATAAAATCATATAAACTTGTAGGCACACATGATGTCTATACAGGCATTTCATTACATTTTATATCAGATCTTCTACTGTATAACAGAAACCCACTGTAAGCTTTGGGACTGAGCATCCATAATAGCTACATATGGCCATCAATTCTCATTAGCAACATTTGCACAGATTCAAGTTAAATATGGCATTAAAGGTCTCCAGTACTCTACTATAGTTAATAAACAGCTGTTTACATTACTCTAACCAGACAAGTGAGTTTCAAAACAGTACAGCAGTTGAAACTGATTAATGGCTCACTTTACAAGACCTGTCATGCTAAAAATATATAATTACAAAATATATATCACTCTCAAAAGCACTTGCTGATATTTCACTAAATATGTGTAAACACATGTACAGTACAGTAGCTGATAGCTCATGTTAGTTCACTCGAAAAACCACTACTGCCAATTGTTAGTCATTTTGTAAGCAGTTAATATTATTATTGTTTACAATATAGTTTATACTGCAAAAAAAAAAAGATTTTCTTACTCAGCATTTTCGTCTTGTTTTCTATTACAATTATCTAAACATTCTTGAATCAAGATACATTTACTTGAGAAGCAAAATGACTTTCTGAAAAAACTCGACATTTTGCGATATTTCCTTTTATACTACAATACCCTCTGATACAAATACTGTACTAGGAAAACAGTCAACTCCATTTTCAAAAAGCACATTTCTAAACTCATTAATAGAAAAAAAAAAGCATAAAAGGAAAACTATAAGCTTTAATACAATCCAATCTAAGGCATAAGTAAAATAAAACTTCAGCAGCCTTACTTAAATCTTTGATAATAAATTGCACAACTAACACAGCAACAACCATTTAGCTTATTTTAGTTGACTACTACCTTCACTACTGGCAGCATGCCTTGACAAGTTCCAATTCAGCCGATATATACGATCATGAACTGCCATGTATAATTGTTATACATTAATATACTGTAGCCCAGCCTGTACTGTAAGGACTGCTGCCAGCTATAAAGCTAATGTGCAGGACTGCTTTTTGAAATGTCATATACAATTGTTAGTCTACATTATTGATAAAAGAACTGCCATTAGGTTCATGCTCATCTTTTTTGTGGTAAAACAGAGAGTAGAACAGGTTGGTTGCTAAAATCTGGTGCAACCTGCAGCGGGATCACAATCACATCTATGACAAGATAGAGAAGTTGTGTAATTAAAATAACTTCATGAATTCTTTAGGCATTTCTCCACAGGAAAATGTGTCAAAGAACAAGAATTTCTGAAGTAATTACTTTATAGTATAACTCGTAATATGGAAAAGAGCAGCCAGCACATTCTTCAAAAATGTTACTTTCATGTTCCACAGAAGAAAGCAAAGTTTACCACAATTTTTCAGTTGTCTCACTGAATCCTTGTTCCTGTAAAAGTGAGTGTACTATGGTAAATATGTGTCCAACATTCTTGTTTTCAGGTGTAAACAGAGTTAGCCAGAGCATCAGTGTCATGAAAGTGAAACCGTCTTGGTTTTCAAAGCACACTTTGGTTTTTCACATGACCACACATTTGTCTTTAAGCTTCTCGGCTCGTTTTTGCTGCTTGCTCTTCTTGCCGTCGATCTGAAGGCTAACAGTCCTGCGTTTCTCCAAATTAAGCAGCTCTTGAAACAGCTCCTTAATGTTGTGATTGGTCTTAGCTGACGTTTCCATGAAGGCACATTTCCACCTCCTGGCCACAGCCTCTCCGTCACCTGTCTCCACTTCACGACCGCTCACCTCGTCGTTCTTGTTGCCCGCTAGCATGATTGGGATGTTCTCGATGTCTCCCTTAATCAGGCAGATCTGCTCAAAGATAGGCTTGAGCTCCTCCAGAGACTGTTTGCTGGTGATGGAGTAGACTAAGATGAAGGCGTGGCCTTTGGTGATGGACAGACGCTGCATGGCGGGAAACTGGTGACTGCCTGTGGTGTCTGTGATCTGCAGTGTGCAGATGCTCTTGTCGCAGCTGATCACCTGCCTGTAGGTGTCCTCGATAGTGGGGATGTAGCTCTCGCGAAAGGTTCCCTTCACAAAGCGCAAGACTAAGGAGCTTTTGCCCACTCCTCCGGCTCCAAATACAACCACCCTGTAATCATTGCTTTGTTCTGGCATGGTGTTGCTCAAAAAGACCTGGATGGAGGCAAACTGAAAGGAATGATTATGGAATACAAGTACAAAATGTACAAAAGCTGCCACTTCAAAAAATATGTACCAGTTAGATAGTAATATGCACACTATAGATACAAATATGTACATAAATGCACTTTTTAGCATTGCAAACACAGCATTTGCATCACTCCTAAACATAAAATCAGCCAAACATAATATTATTGGATTTTATATTGCATTAATACAGGAGAGATAGAGATACAGTATAATATATTAAGCATAAAAATCGTGTAAGACTTTTAAAAATGAATGCAATTCAAATCAAACTAACCTCAGCTTTTATATTAAATGTTTCACATATAACCAGAGTCAGTATAGAGACCACTGGCCAATGAGACCTCTGCCAGTCTGACATGTACGTTTCCCTGATCGGTACGTTTCCCTTATTCCCTAATACAGGAGCAGCATCTACTCAGTGAACACATGGATGCGAGCAAAAATGGCCAGTGGAAATATTTTTGAATCCGTTTGTATATATTTTATTTGGCAGTAAACTGATGCAGCGCTGTCAGATGGTACAGGCAGGATGCGGAGAAAATACAGGCAAGAGAAAGGACAAAGAGAAACCAGTCGTGAACTGTGAGTACCACCTATACCTTCACGATTATTTGATGTAAATTATACATAATAAACACGGTGTGTTCTAAATAATAAAATATTGTACAAAAACAAAAGACTGTTCAAATTTAAGTCGCGGATTTTGAATAGATGTGATTCTAAACTCACCTAAATGTTGATGTTTAAAGATGTAATTCTAAATTCCTGATGCCATGTCGCGGTAGACGATGGAAATTATGGGATCTCGGTTGTTGTTTTTTTTCTGGAGGTTTGCGGTTCCTCTAAAGATCCATCTGAGGCATGACTCTGTTATTTAAAGGGGGAGCGCTGTTTCCTGTAGGCGCTGCTGACTCCCTCCCCGTGACGTCATGAGGGATTTCAGTGTTTCTCCGTCCATTCTCCCTCGGCTGCTGCAAAACACATGCGGCCATACGAACAGTCTTCATTTGTGGTGTGTATTCCGCCAACATAAGGCATACAGACTTCGTTCATACTTTCATTTGCAAATGATTCAGCTTTAGTTGTGCCATCTGTGTGTCAAGTCACCTTTAGGCTATTTATATAGAAATTTATACTATGTTTCAAAACATGTTTACACGGATAAACGGTAAAATAACGATGTTAGGCTTTTGTAAAGTTAAGAAATTTAAGATTAAAATATACCGAATGTTTAACATTTCATTGACCTTTTAACTCTAGCACTCTCTATTATATTTTTATTTTATCTATTTGTTTGAACACTTGATCCTGTAACACTTACACCCTATTCGTTTTCTAACTACTTGTTTCCTTAAAAAGAAAAAAATGGCCTCTTGTTTATATATATATATATATATATATATATATATATATATGCTATGTATACTGTGATTGGCATTATCTTTCCTGCATAGTCCTATATTTAACAATTTATAAGCACTTTTGCAATGCAAAGTGTCTATGAGTGTTTACAAAACCTGAAAAATGTTGCCTTCTCTGAGAAAAAAAAATACTCAAAAATACTCATATTCAGAATGTCCTCCCCATAATAATTGTAATTTTTGTTAAGTTTCATACTGTTTGACTAATGTTTGATACAAAATACATTCTCAAAATGTAAACATAAGTAAACTGTAAGCAAACCATAGCTTGCATTCATACAGACAAGAACAACGCAACACTTTTTTTTTTTTTTGTAAGACTTACCAGAAAATAACATAAAAACATATATTTTTACATATATGGTAACATATATTTCTATCAACCTTTTTTGTAATACTGTTACCAAATCAGACCAGAAAATAACATAAAAACATATTTTTATGTGTACTTGTGAACATGAAAAGATGTTTTTACGTAAATTACTATCTAAAGGAGAGATCTATTATATATTTAAAGCTGTGAGTTCACCATGCAGAAACTGTTGCTGAATTTGGAAGCGCATACCAGCATACTACTCTTTTTACTTTTATCTTTCTATGCCAAAATATAGTGAGATTACTACGCTAGTATTGGTATGTGTCTCATTTCGAGGGCTGTGCCCTCCGGGGTGCTGCATTTGTCATCTACATACATAATTTAGAGGCTGTCTCTTGTCAGAAATGCAACCATTATAAAATTGACTGTTATTCCTTTTGAGGTGTGAATTACTATGGAATATAATGGTTACTTTTCTGAAATAATACAGCATCTATGACATGTGTGGCCAACAAATGCAACCTCCAGAGCCTTTGAAATGAAATACAGCTACAGTCTTCAAAACAGGTCTGTATGCCCTGTTGAAAAAAAAAACAGCATATGCTGGTTAGCTATGTTTTGAAGCATGGTTGCTGGTTTGAGTTGGTTTAAACTGAAGCTTAGCTGGTCATGAGCTGGTTTAAGCTGGTCATGTGCTGGTCCTAAGGTGGTCCTGAGCAGGAGGGACCAGTACATGACCGTCTAAGGACCAGCTAAAACCAGCAGCCATGCTTCAAAACATACCTAACCAGCATATGCAGTTTTTTTCAACAGGGTGTCTAATGACAGAGGCTTTTCACCTTTCTTTTAAACATTTGCTCAGTATCTTGCAATGGGGCGCCTTAGATGTGAAAGACTATGGAAGCAGCTTAATCTGTGCAGTTTACATGGTGTGGCCCAAAGTAGTGGCTAGACTACAAACGGATCTCTGGCACAAGCTCTTAAGCCTCAGGGATAGAGAGGAGTGATATGATGTCTGTCTGCCATGTAAATGAACTTCACATCCACCTGCACCTGCCCTGTTAGAGAGTGAATGAATTAGACAGTGCATGAATCTGCTTGGTGTTGTTTAGGAGTTTCCTCCGACTTCTGATGGGCATGATGTTCTCATCATTGACATTGGTTCCACTGGGTTTGGTCAGGATGAGAGATTTTCTGCAGTAAATGTGTAAACAATTGATCCCATCATGAGACCTGTCCATGGTACTGAATTCCTTAACCACATTTTGAACCACTGGAGAGCTTGAATATCAAGTTCTTCATCTTGAGGTTGGTTATATTCCTTGCTTTAGTTTCAGCAAGCAAATGGGTGAGTAACATGCTTTGTCTGTTCACCCAGAATATCTGAGCTTTAATGCGGACTGTAGTAAGGGTTTGCTATTGCTTTTCTTTTAAAGGTCAGTATGGAAGCACTGGAGTTACGTGCCTTTAAAATCTTCTGGAGATATTTGTGTGATGGCGAGCTGACTTTCTCCACACACATTTAACAGATTAAAGGAATAGTTCACCCAAAAATGAAATTTTGCTGAAAATGTACTCATCCAAGATGTAGAACAGATTTGGAGATGTTTTGCATCCAAGCAACTGATAACACAGCTGATAACCACAATAATCCACAAGTAATCCACACCACTCTTGTCCATCAGTGAGCTTTGTGTTTGCAATAAACAAATCCATCATTAAGGCAAATTATCTTTAAACTGTTACTTCTAGCCAAAAAAAAGAAAAAAAAAAGAAAAAGAAAAAAAAGAGTTCGTAATGAATAATAATGCTTTCTCCAGTGAAAATCTCCAGTTGTCTCTCACATCAAAAGCCACCAACATATTTGTTTAGACCTCTTTTGGACTGTTTTCACTTGTAAATGGTGCTTGATCTGTGCAAATTTCCTGATTCAGACCAGACCACTTTTTCACTAGAGGAAGCATTATTATGGATTATGGACTCATATTTTAGCCGGAAACACAGGTTAAAAACATTCAGCTTTTGTCTTCTCAAGATGTTAACTGATGGACTGGAGTGGTGTGTATTACTTGTGGATTATTGTGATGGTTTTATCAGGTGTTTGGACTCTGATTTTGACGGCACCCATTCACTGCAGAGGATCCATTGGTGAGCAAGTGATGCAATGCTATATTTCTCTAAATCTGGTGAAGAAACAAACTCATCTACATCTTGAATGGCCTGAGGATGAGTACATTTTCAGCCAATTTTAATTTTTGGGTGAACTATTAATATCCAGCTGGATGTCACTGTGCCTTCAATAGTTCATGCAGTTCCTGAAGTCTAAGAGAAATTTACTTTTGTTTTTGCAGATGTTGTGATCAGCTCCCATGACCAAACATACAGCTGAAGTACAGCTCAATGCACACAAAATATGGCAAAACCATTTGAGGTATCAAAAATCTGTTCATAATGTAGCATCTTCAGTGTCTTGGCATAATGTTGGCTAAGTTTATGTGTTTTTCACAAAACCCATAATGGCCAACTTCTTGTTCTGCAGAGGTAATAAGTGCCATTTGTAAGTTAACCAGCTTGATGAGTACAAGTTTCATACATATAAGTATCTATGTACAATATATTAACCCTTGCCAATCCCTAGAGCTGACTTTTGCCCATGCTTAATGGATGACTAGGACTTTTTAATCAATATCTAAACAGATTAAACATTTGATAAAATGATTTTAAAATAAAAATAGCTTCCTTTCTTTTTGTATAATATTTTATATAAACATATTCGCATTACACATTTCAAACAGTAAAATGATAACAGACCCAAGTCTAGACTACAGAACTTGTGGGTTTGATAAAATCACCTTCAAAAATCAAGGGCTGCCATAACCACAGCGTCTATTGGTACAACAGATGTGGTCGCTATGAACGTGGTTCAGTTGATCTGAAGCGTTGTACTGCCCTCTGCTGACAACAGATGAAACTTTACTAACCAACACATGACATTACTCAAAAATTCACTACGTTCTTTATTCAGCATATTAGAATGATTTGTGAAGGATCATGTGACACTGAAGACTGGAGTAGTGATGCTGAAAATTCAGCTTTGAGGTCAGCAATAAATTACATTTAAAATATATATTCAATTAGAAAAACAAATTAATACATTTTCACATTATTACATTTTTACTGTATTTTTTGATTACATAAATACACCCTTGGTGAGCAAAAGAGAGTTCATTGAAAACATTTAAGAATCGTAATGTTTCCAAACTTGACAAGTACTGTACTTTCAGCTCAAGTGCATGTCAGTGTTCTAGAAAGAAAGAAAGAAAGAAAGAAAGAATTGCTGCCATCATTTGCCAGGTCCCCACATATCGTGAAGCATAAAGTAGGATCCACGTTCAGAGTTTAAATGTCACTTTGTTGCGAAATTCTCAGATGGTTGTTTGTGGCACAACTGTGCTTTTCTCTTTGTTGCTAGAATAAAACACCGTGTGTGTTGGCATGTGTAGCATAAGATATATTATTTTAGCATTTATTCTAATTATCACACTTACAAAATGCATGTGTTTTTATGTAACATTCAGATATAATGCAGAACATTGTGAACAAAAGTAAACAAATATCACAGCTGGGTTCAGCTCACCGCAAAAAAACATCTGCTCTTCCTGCTAGTTTACTGATTATAAACCTTGCATATATTTAACATGATAATTTACACTTTAGTTCATGCATTACCTTATGGGTTTTTATTAATTATACAAAGGTTGTGGCTTGCATGCTTCAGTTATTGATTTAAGTTTTTCTTTTAATGTTAAGCAAAGCATTGATTATTTGTTATCATATTAAAGTAATATCTCAGTGGATGTGTACTAATCAGGAGGATTATTTGGTCTGTAGCTTGTTTCCTGTAGCTCAAATTGTAGAGCATGGCACTAGCAACACCAAGGTCATGAGTTTGATTCCTAGGGAAAGCAAGAGCTCATAAAAATGTAAAAACTGTAACTTGAATGCAATGTCAGTCACTTTGGATAAAAGTGTCTGCTAAATGCGTAAATGTAAATGTCTGAATGTACGGTTTAATACAAATCATCTTGATTTAATTTGAAATCACTTTTTTCCAGTATATGTTATAAACTGTATAACATGATATATGTCTAATGCAAACATTACCTAAATAAAAAGAACATTGGATTGCTCCTCGGGCAATTCCTTGGACTAAATATCTGCTATTATATGTTTTCTTTCCAAGATAAAAGAGGAAGTCAAAAATAGGACAAAAAATAGTGAAGGAAGTAGGCAGAAATGAGGAATAAGCAATGTTTCTCAAAATGAGGAAGTCTACAAATATTTCAATTTACTTACTGAAGTTTGGGTCAGTACAATAACAGCAACGCAAAGGGGAAAAACTTTTCAGTACATCAGTATTCGCTCACAGTTTCAGTTTACTCTTAATGCTAGTGTTCCTGAATTGGCAGCTTCTTTTGAACTATCCACTGAGTTTTTGGTCATACCACATCCTGTTCAGTTCGGCAGCTATTTGAACATGGTATGTAGTCGCTGTCCAAAGTGAGGGGAGTCGAACACTTTGTAAGGTAAGAATGTCTGTTTCTCTACATGTAGTACATGTTTTATGTGAAGTCATGCAAGTGTGATGTTAAACCGGATGCATTCTTCAGGCTGGGTGAATTAAGAGTGAATTAAGCCAATTAAGTGAATGATGTGTTGAGAAAAATGAAAATACTTTCATTTACTATTTTATTTAATTTCATGTGCAGTGTTATGTTACAAAATTATAGTGATCATCGTACTTTATGCATCATATTAAATATTCTAATTGTAATTCTTAAAATACTGATGAGGAATCATGAAAATAAAAGGCTAAAATTCTAGTGAATTATCTGTATAATATCTCACTTTGTTGTGGCATTACCTGATCTCTCATTATTTAGTTACTTTGAAGTAAAAAGGCAAAAAGCAAAGCTGTTCAAGAATATCAGATGTTTCTCTGCCTTATTGTGGACTCAAATTTCTTATAAAGAAGGCAGTTATTGGTTTTTGATTAAATTACAAATTTATTTAATGCTAATAATTCAACAATAATTTATTAGTGATTACAATAACGTTTTTCACGTTACATAAAATAATCAACATATAGTGGGGTCCAAATTTCTAGACTGAAGATCACAACAGAGACTTTGGTTTTCAAAATATAATTAAAATGGACAGTATTATTATGTCATTTTAGCTACTACTAGTACATTACATATTTAAAACTTGCACGTCTGACCAGTGACTCAGTAGCTATACATGTCTTATTGAAGTCATTGTGCTTCTTTGCTACATTTACTGATTTAACACAAGACTACAACCACATTTTCCATTACAAACCTTGCATTTTGCTGTTAGGTTACAATAACACTGACCTTTTCTTGCTCAGCCAATCTGGCTTCTTCTTTATGGAATCTTTTGTGGTTGAATTTGATGAATCTTCTCAGACTTGCTTCTCTTTCATGCATGAACACGAGGCCCTGAGGTTTTGTATTAGCGTTTGTGTTTGAGGTTGCTTTTTAGTGAGTAAGAAGACCAGAGGATATATCTTCTGTTTGCTTCATTTGGCATTTTGACAAATACTTCAGTCACATAATTTCTCATTACTGGAAATAATGGGAAAATTATTTCTACAGGGAAAAATGAAAGAAAATAAAGCACATTGTAATGCTGAGTGTACTGTATTTCACTCGTCTGGCTTTCGCTGCCCACTAGATAACAGGTAAACAAAAATCAAAACAGTCATGTCAACATATATCAGTTTAAACTGAAGTTAAATTGCAGAAATGAATTTTAGTTATCAGTTTGCATGTGAGTGGTTAGCATTTGTAACACAGCACTTGTCACTTATATAGCAGCAATGTTGAATTAAGCAACATGAAATGGCTTATTTCCATGTAAGGTGTTCAGTTGTGTGACCTTGATTTGTGTCCTTGACATGAGCGGATTCATCTGCTTGGCGTGTCGTCATCTTTCAGTGGTCTTAAGTTGTAGTCGAGGCTGAATGTTATTGCAAAAGACTTGACCGCTTCCTCTTTCTGCGTGAACTAGTTTCTCAGTGGCGCATGTCTTTTAACTTCTTACACAAGTTCGAGTTTCAGATATACATAGACGTACACATACGTGTGCTTGAGTAATTTACATGGTTTGCTTAAACATTTTTTGATCTAAAAGATTATATAAAGCTCTGACTTTATTTTGTATATACAATGTGACTACATATAAATGTAAAAAACGTTTTTAAATGGATCTAAATCTGAAGTTAAAACAGTTAAAAAGTGTTTTGTACGTATATAGAAACTCCAGAATGTGCATGAGCTGTAATATATTTGGGGGCAAAAATATAAGATAGGTTTGATCTGTTTAATTTTATTGATCACTTTTCACTCTTCCGTTTGTTATTTCATACACTGAAAAAAACTAAATAAAATTGACTTCATTTTTATTTTTTTGCATGCATATTTTTAAAGTAAAATTTAAGTATGAAATTAAGATCTACTTAACTATGTAAAATTAGCAAAGGAAATTTAACGTGGCCAGTTAGACTTTGATGAGCAATTTCTACTTGCATTCTAAAGCATGTGGTTCACTTACAATCAAGAATGCAAGCAAGTAGACAGCTCGTTATTCTTTTTAAGATAATATGTTTACTCAGTATAGTTATTAACTGAATGAACAAAAATGCCATAAAACACAGAGACCTGAATACTTGGCACATGATACACCATGACGGTGAAAATCAGTGAATAGTGTTTGAGCATGAATGGGTCATTTTGAGTAAAAAACTGTGACAAACTCCAGATGTCACAAAACAGCATGTTACTGAACCTAACAACAAAAGCAACCATAAAACAGTGTAAATAGATCTCGAAAAGAGCAGAAAATTTGACCTTATTAATTCTTCATGCCCAAGTGCATGATGGGAGCAACGGGATCATGACTTTGATATTTACTTAAACAGTCTTTGTAAAAATAACAAACAATTCAAACTTAAAGTTCAAACTTTAAATTCTACAAGCTTAAATTGAGTACTAATATTGAATTTACTCTTTTTTCATTCTTGCCTGAACTAAATTATTTAATGTATAAATTTCATTTGTTTTTCTGTAGTATTTACTTCACCACAAAATCATTTTGATCAAAATATGGAAAACTGTAATAACAAAGAATGGGTAATTACACCATGAAACAAATTTTTATGAAAGTTTTGGGTTTAATGTTTCTATGATGTTTGACATGCTGAATATGAAAAATTACAATACTATTTATATTTCATTAACAAATAAACAAATACCAGAAGTGAGTCGTCAGAAGGGTCATTTGGATGATTTTTGTCTTCTAGTCCTATATTATGTTCTGGAATGTTCCAGAAAGCACCAGAATATGCCCCAATGTTAGGTCACTTAACTGGATGTTCTAGAATGTTTCAGAAAACATGCAAAACTAGTACAAAAACATCTGTACTAAAACTATGTTTCATAATTTAGGACAGAACTTCTAAAATTTTCCTTACCAAAACATTGTTGCTACATGAAAATAAACAGCACAATAAAAATAGTAATAGTGGTAGTGTAAATAAAACAAAACAAATAAATAAATAAATATATATATAGCAAATTGATGTTGCTGGGGACAACATTTATTCATAATGTAGTGTAATTGCATAATAAAATGATTAAAATAAATCCCATTCAAATCCCATAGGTTACACTTTAGTTTAAGGACCAGTTTTGCCTCAATAAACACCTAATTTGCTGCTTATTAATAGTTAGTAAGGCAGTTGTTAAATATTGGTTGAAATGAAGGGATCTAAAATATGGTCATGCAGAATAAGTCATTAATATGTGCTTTATAAGTATTAATAAACAGCCGATATGCTAGTTATACGCATGCTAGTTAAGAGTGAGAATTGGTCCTTATATTTTATCACATATGACATCCTATATTCTCCCAGTAATATAAAGTTATTATTTGGCATTCTTAGCAGAGTTTACATGGTTTCAATCTCTATATTTTGTTTAAATGTGTCATAGATGGGTGTTTGCTTGAAGCCTCTTTGATTTTCACTAAAAATATGATCTAAAGAAATGATCTGCACATTATCTTTTTCAGGTTATTAGTGGTCCTCTAAGCTTTCGCGGACGGTTGAACAGATATGGCAGACAGGGTGCAGGCGCTGCCGTACTTCTTCGGCAACATCACGCGAGAGGTGGCCGAGGAGTACCTGAGGCAGGGAGGAGCGGGAGACGGCCTGTACCTGCTGCGTCAGAGCCGCAGTTTCCTCGGCGGATTCGCCTTGTCGGTAGCCTACGGCCGCCAGTTCCACCACTACACCATTGAGAGGGAGATGAACGACACCTATGCCATCGCTGGCGGCACATCTCACAGAACCCCCTTGGATGTGATCCACTACCACTCGCAGGAGTCCGACGGGCTCGTCTGCCTACTGAAGAAGCCCTTTAACCGGCCACGGGGCACGGAGCCTAAAGTCGGCCCGTTTGAAGACCTCAAAGAGCAGCTCATCAGGCAGTATGTCAAACAAACCTGGAATTTACTGGTGGGTGTCAGTTTAAAACCTCAGCTATAAGGAAACACATGTCAACTTAGTCTACTAACCCTAACCATAACCCAACAGTCTACTAATGCTCTGATGACTGCTCGTTGGCAAAGTTAGTCTAAAGTGTAATCCTTTATTTAATTTCTCAGAAGTTGCTCTTTCATAACTCAGAAAACTTTTAGTATTTGCAACACACTTGCATGGCAGTTTATACTGTAACTATTTTGATGAACTTCGAATTCACACAATGTCTTCTGTATGTTTCCATACAGTACAATCTGCTTGTGCTCCACTGATAGTTAGGTTTAGATGGACCTTCATGCTTACCTTATTTCTAAATACCTTTTGTATAAATTGTACAAATTCGGCAAAACGTTAAATAGTTATGCTTTCTCATGAGCTTGGTATTTGAGCCTTTAGTTATGCTCAAAGAGACAACTGCTTAAATATTGAGCGCATGTATTTACTATTTATTTACTGTTTCTTTGTCTTATTGTGCATGAAACAACTTCTTTTTTTCAACTTCTTTCTTCAGTCAGAAGTATATGTGAGATTACGAGAATAGAAGAAGTTATGAATATTTCACTTGTCACAACAACTTTCACACATTTTGTTTTCTCTGCAGTCAGCTTTTCAACATTTACAGCAATTGTGAATACATTTATGGCACCCTTGTGCTGCACTAAACAAATCATCATAAATGTACATTTTTTGTATAAGACAGGAGCTGTTTGTTAATTGTGTTGGCAGGGTTCGGCTCTGGAGCAGGCTATAATCAGCCAGAAGCCTCAGCTGGAGAAACTCATTGCCACAACGGCTCATGAGAAGATGCCGTGGTTTCATGGCAAGATCGACCGCAAGGACTCAGAGCAGCGGCTGCTCAGGAGCTCACACGTCAATGGCAAATTCCTGTGAGTCTCATTCACTTGTTGGACTTACTATGCAAGTTCAAGAAAAGTGAGACATGATCTTGGGTGTTTAGAAACACCCTGAATACTGTATTAGCTACAGTACATAATCTAGATTTACACTACCGTTCAAAAATTTAGGGTCAGTAGGATTTTTATTTATTATTTTAAGAAATCACACTTTTGATCAGAAAGGAGGCATTCAGTTGATCAAAACTGACATGCATTGATTTCATGCTGTTCTAAAGAAAGTGTATCTCAGTTTGTAGAAAAAATGTGAAGCAGCACAACTGTTTCCGATAAATGTTTCTTGAGCAGCAAATCAGCATATTAGAAAGATTTCACAAGGATCATGTGACACTGAAGACTGGAGTAATGATGCTGAAAATTCAGCTTTGCATGACACAAATAAACTGCATTTTAAAATATATTCAAATAGAAAACAGTTATTTGAAATTGTAATAATATTTCATAATTTAGCTGTTTTTACTGTATTTTTGAACAAATAAATTCAGCCTTGGTGAGCATAAGAATCTTCTTTCACAGACAGTCTTTTGAATGGTAGTGTATCTTAAATAAACAAAGTTCATAAAAATATGTAGTTGTTTATATTGCATCAGTATTTAAATTATTTTTCTAAGGACACCAAAGTAAAGCAATATGTTTTTATCTTGCATTAATTACATGAATGTTAGTCAATTATTTTATTGGTTAAATTACAACATACTCATGTGCATGTACTCTAATCATTTTTAGGGTCTTAATTTTTATATAATCTAATATATATTTAGATTTATTTTGAGTTAATCAATAATTAAAAAATTTTAACCCTAAAATGACTTCTTTAAAACCACACAAGATAAAGATTAAATTCAGCAGTGGATTTCAGTAAGCGCACTGGATGAGGCAGGGCTTTGGACTGTAGCGCCACTGTTCTGAAGTGAAAGAAGTGAGGTAGAGAGGCAGCGTGTGGTTTCCGCTGTGACGCTGTTTGAGAGGCCTTCCTGAAGTGACCGAACGAAGACACAGTGTGGAGGCGGAAAAGAAGAGCAGGGTTGGGTGGGGGTAGTGCATGACAGTGTGCGTTTGCTTTAAATAGAACACTTGCCACCTTCTTAAAACACACGTATGCGATGCAGTGTATAAAACAATGGAAAAAGAAGAAAGTTTGTTTACAAATATGGCTTTATCATCATGAGAATCATGTCATTAGTTTTGAACTTCATAGTTTTTGCGAAAACTTTTCAAAAAATATATATTATTATATTTTTAATTTTTTTTAATGATAAAACATTGATTGAACATTAGTTTACTGGTTACATCCACTGTACATTGAATCTCAATACCGAATTTGGAAAAGCATCAGTTTTTCTCCTCCAGCTCCATCTAGTGTTGATTTGTGTATAATATAATCAGAACTCAGATTGCAGATTGCTCTGATGATTGTGGGTTATTCTCTGTCTTCTGCTTAACATTTGCTATATCGTTCTCTTTCCTCCTGGCAGAATTAGACAGAGAGAAAACAATGGCAGAAATGTGTCCTTTGCACTGTGTCTCCTGCATAATAACCAAGTCATGCACTATCGCATTGATAAGGACAAGGCTGGCAAACTCTCCATTCCTGATGGGAAGAAGTTCGACACACTTTGGCAGGTAAACAAAGCTGTCAAAAGAAACCTGGCTAAGACTTCAAAGTCTATACATACAGTACTTGTCAAAAGTTTGGAAACTTTTAACTGATTTTTTAATGAAATCTCTTGGTAACACTTTAGTATAGGGACTGCAAAAAATGATTTTCTTAGTATGTTTGTCTTATTTTCTAGTATAAGTATCTAAAAACTCTTGAATGAGATGAATTTACTTGACAAGTAAAATGACTTGATATGTCTTGTTTTCTGAAAAAAATATCAAAATTTTGTTAGTTTTTGCTTAAAACAAGCGAAAATATCTGACAATGGGGCAAGAAAAAGAATCTTGTTTTGCCTTTGAATTAAGATTATTTTTCTTACCCCATTGACAGATATTTTTGCTTGTTTTAAGCAAAACCTAACAAAAATGTGATTTTTTGAGACAAGTTAATGGTTTGTTAATGGTGAGAATTGGACTTTATAATAAAGTGTGACCAATCTCTTCTGCTCACCAAGGCTGCACTCAGATATACAGTAAAAACAGTAATGTTTATGATTTCTGAAGGATCATGTGACACTGAAGACATCCAAACTTTTGACAAGTACTGTGTATGTAGAAAATAATGACCTGAGATAATTAGCAAAAAGTGATGTATTCTTTTTCAGGCTTATTGATTGTTTTTGCTGATGTACTAAAGAGAATCTTATAGAGGTAGACAATTGTTTTGGTGTGGTGACCAACAGGACAAACGCCATGTTATCTTTAGATTTCCTGGTTGAGTGGCTGCGCATGATGCATGGCATCAAAGGTTCAGCAAGGTAAATGCTACAGCTAGGCCATTAACTAGCCCTCAGAAACATCTTTCACATTGTGATTAGGAGAGAAGTGCATGGTTCGAATGAGGTGGGTGTGCATTGAAAGTGTATGTTGATATACTGTAGAAATAATTTGATATAGGTGATGCTTCACAACACTACTGTGTAGGTGTGCTCATTTGGAGGAAGAAGAAGTCGTGCTTTAGATGATATAAAGATAGCCTCTTATATAAAGCTATCTGCTCATAAAAAATATGTATTGTGTGTATATATATTCTTTTCAGATGAAGCCTTATCAAAGAAATGTACAAATGACAGTACGTTGATGAGAGTTTATCATTCGTTCGTGAAAAGCAAAGTATTCTATGAAACAGGCCTCAGCGTAAGAACCGTAACCACAACACTGTGTGATGCTGAAGTGATGTCCAGAATCTGGCTTTGATGTGCATTGTGTTGTGTATTATAGCTGGTAGAACATTATTCGTACAAGCCTGACGGCCTGCTCCGAGTACTCACCGAGACCTGCCAGAGACCATCACAGGATTCAATTGTAAGTACAGTCACATCTTTAACAAACGCAGCAGTGAGAATGTGTTCACATGTCAGCTTGCTATAAAGAAAAGACTTTAAAATGCACTGACATGTCAGATTATATACACCACTCACATTCTGGACTGTTGTTCTGTTTAAAATATATACAGATAATTGTTATTTAATTCACTGAAAATATATATATATATATATATATATTAAATAACATACACTAATTATCAAAATCAAACCTTTTAACAGTTCATTAAACTTAGTGTAAATTGAAAATAAAGTGGTTCTCAACTGGTCGGTCGTGACCCAAAAATGTCACAGACAATAGCAAAAAGACAATGCTAAATGCAATAATAAAATGCAACTGACCAAATAATTTACAGACATGGTGATGGAAACAATATGTGACCATGGACCACAAAACCAGTCATAAGTGTCAATTTTTAGAAATTGCGATTTCTACATCATCTAAAAGCTGAGTAAATAAGCTTTCCATTAATGTATGGTTTGTTAAGACAATATTTGGCCGAGATACAACTATTTGAATATCTGGAATCTGAGGGTGCAAAAAAATCAAAATACTGAGAAAATCACCTTTAAAGTTGTCCAAATGAAGTTCTTAGCAATGCATATTACTAATCAAAAATTAAGTTTGATATATTTACGGTAGGAAATTCACTGAATATCTTCATGGAACATGATCTTTACATAATATCCTAATGATTTTTGGCATAAAAGAAAAATGGATCATTTTGACCCATACAATGCATTTTTGGCTATTGCTTAAAATATACCCCAGCGACTTAAGACTGGTTTTGTGGTCCAGGGTCACATATGAGATGGAAGAAAAAATTCCTGCAAGAAACACTGTATTCATGCACAAAGAAAAGATTCACAGAGAAACTTTGTGTTCGCTTATGAAAGTTTTGCTTTACTCCAAGAAATCTGCATCTGATTGCAAAGAATGCAAAAGTTTCCCCAAGAAAATTGGGGCCAGATTTACTAAACAGGGCAAATTAGCATTAGAGCGCAATTCCATAAAAGCACCGATGGGAGGGGAATACTGACAATACGCATATTAAAGAACAGACGCAGCCAGATCATTTTCATGATGACCAGCACAATCTACCAAGAGCCACGCAAATTACCACCCGATTTATTAAGACATGGTTTTTTTGGGGTGTTAAATAATGGCACAAATACCAGTAATGTGACATTTCTCAAACGTTAGTAAATCTCGTTCATTTTATTACTCTCCTCCTATAAATCTTGCATCTGAAAGAGAAACTCGTACAAATGCATATTCAGTAAGGTCTGGCGCAAAAGTAACTGTCTTTTCAGCACTAATTCTTCACTGCGCATCTTTAGTAAATCCTGACAGTGCTATTTTAACGCCAAAAGACGGTTTGTGCTGGCGCAAGCTGTTAGTAAATCTGGCCCTTGGTGTGCAAATGCAAAATTTTTGATTCCCTCAAGAAACTTTGCATTCTCTTGCAAGGAACAAAAAAATTGTGTAATTAACTTCCCGTTCGTTCATGACAGTTTTGCGTTCCTCCAAAAAATTAGCAAGGAAGGCAAAATTTCCCCCAAGAATGTGTGTATTCTTTCGCAAAAATGATGCATTGCACTTGCTCACAAGAAATGCAAAAGTTTGCCCAAGAAACACTGCATTTGCTCTGAAAAATTTTGCATTCCTCAGAAAAACTTTGCATTCGCCCACAAAATTTGTGTTTGCCTGCAAAAGTGTAGTGTTTCTCCAAGAAATTTTGCATTTGATTGCAAAAATGTTGCTTTCTTCTGAAAAACACTGCGTGCACTTTCAAAGAACACAAAAATTTAAACTTTCTATTCACTTGCAAAACTTTTCAAGTAACCACAAACGCACTGAAATAGAATTTTTACTCTCATCTAATTTTTTCCCATCACCATGTCCAGAACAGCAAAACAAAATAAAGCTTATTATGTTTCCTCATCCTCGAAAACCTAAATTAGATTAAAAAAAGAAGCAGATTATGAATGATTAAGCACATCAGGGTTCATCAAGTTAAAGTCATTAGAAATGCAATGTAAATGAATTTACACATTACTGGGTTTATGCAGTTTATGTAATACATTTCATCATTTGATTTTAAGGACATTTAGCCAAGGCGTCCAATGTAAAATCTGTGTCCTGAAGTAAAGCCTGCTGAGAACCGCTTGACCTAGACTTTACAAATCCATATAGCACAAGGGGCACTGCAAATGCTATCATGTAATTGTTGCTGATTGTACATTGAATTGACTTTGCAGAGCTAATTATTGGGTCATGGATGTATTAAACATTAGCATCAATTAGTGTAGGATAAAAATAACCTAATGCTCTTTAAAATTGTGGTTTCTAGCTAGGTGCCACAGGTGGGATTCTCTCCAGAATCAAATCATACTCCTTCCACAAACCTGGCCAAAAAAAGGTGCACTAACACACCCCTCTCTTCCTCCCTATCCCCCACTGGCAGTGGTAGGACACCCGCCTTGCTTGCGTGTGGTCTTTGCTTCTAACTTCACCTGTGGGACGCCTGACCCCCTCTCTGATCTCTTCCTCCATTCACTGCCCTGTACATCATATCTAATCACCAGCAATAACTCCTCACATTAGATAATCAGTTTCTGATTTCAATTAATAGAATGGTTGCACATTTTTTGTTGACCCACATTGATTGCCTATCCACCTTATTTTTAACGTAAGTGTGAGTATGACTATTTTTAATGTGTGAGGCTTCCGGTGTCATTCGCTTCCAGTTATTTTAGCTCTACAAAAACAGCTCTTTGGTATTGCAAACTTGTATTTGTCATCAATTTATTAGCAAAATCATAAACACATTGGTTTGTACCACATATTTACCATTTACCGCACTTTATTATTCTTCTAGTTATTTAACAATAGTGGCTCTCACACATTTAAAGAAAATAGCTTACTTCTGCAAAATAAGGTGGATATAGGATGTAAGTCAGGGCACATTTTCTTGAGTTTATTTGTATTTTTCTGTAGTTACACGTTTTTAGAATACTACATACAGTACATATATACTACTGTATATACTACAACATAGTATTTACATAGTTTGCTGGTCTTAGCTGGTCTTGGGGTTTCGGGAACTAAACTGGGAGACCAGCTAGTCCAGCTTAGACTGGTTTAAGGTGTTTTTCCAGCAAGGATTTGAAAAACCTAAACCATACTTCTTCAATTATAAGAAAACAAAACTCTAAATGCATTTTTATTATGCCGCGCTGCATTGGTTACGGTATTTCTTCATAGAATTGCATAATATAATTTTTGGAGGTCATTTAGCTCTTACATCCATCAGAGAAAAAAAAAGACAGTTAACAAAAACTAAGACTGGAATAGGCAGCATGTTTACATATTAAAAATAACGCTACTTTTACATACACTACTATTAAAAAATGTGTGTTTTCAGCAAGAATGCATTAAATTGATCAGAAGTGAGAGTAAAGACTTTTTATGCCTATTAAGCTAACATAGAAATTTAGCACATCACTATCCAATTTATTTTTAACATTTCTAAATGTAATGTGTCTGGCTTCCGGTGTTATACTCTTCCAGCTATTTTTAGCTGTACAAAACAGCTCGTTTTGCTGCTTGATATTGCAAACTGGTGTGTCTTGCCGTATTATTTTATGTATAATCGTAATTATGAACACACTGGTATGTAGTGCAAACAGTTTTACCATTTTCTGCATTTTGTTATTCTTCCCTACAGCGGCTAATGAACCAGAAGTCTCACACGTTCACAGAAAAAGGCTTACTTCTGCCTTGAAAAATAAGATGGATAGAATGTGTGGTCATAGATGTTACCTTCAGTTGAATTTACAACAGCTATTGCATTTATCCAATGAGAAATTAGATACAGAACTATACATTTGATTATATATTATACAATGCATTTGAAGGCATCATAGTACTTCTGGCACAAATACTGGTCCAAAAGGGAGGTAGATATCTCAACCTGATGCCACGGTCTAGTTGAATCAGCCTGCCATACACTTTGTGTAAGAAGTACTATTTAGAGTAAATAGTTGCTGCCTGTGTCAGATGTTTCAGTCAGTAACCAAATCAATCCGCTTTGACCAAAGACAACGACTGGCTGTTTTTTGGAGGAGACGGCAATCATTTGTGTTGATATTGACTTTTTCAGCTTCTAACAGGTGCCATTACCCCAATAATGCCTCCATATTTTCATTCTCCTTCTCTATCACTCCTTTTTAATGATATGAAAGACATAATTATCAATCCTATCCGATCTCTCTCTTTTTTTTTTTTTTTTGTTTACACACTATGTGTTGGCTTTTGACCTTTTGGAAGAAGGTTCTCCTCTTCTTCATGGACACTGATCACTGATCATGTATAATGAATTGCCATTCATTTACTATTGAAACATCTTAGTAAATGTAATTATGCATTCAATTCTGATTTAAGGTGCCATGAAGAACACAGGAAAGTTTGGTTTGACCCTGTCCCTCTGTCCCATTGATGCATGCAGGAATTTCAGATAACATGCCTGTGTCCTATCAGCTTTTTCTATGCTAATCTGTATGCTTTCACAATTGTAATTGTGTTGTGTGCTTGTAGGTTCATACTGAAAATCCATATAACTTTAGATCAAACCCCAGAGGTGAACTTCCTAAGCCCAATATCTTCAACACAGGTTAGTTTACTTGCTTCAACACTCTAGCACATGCTTTAATGATCTTTAAGTCTATAATCTTTCTCTTCTGACTAAACTCTCACACTATTGTTTTGACAGAGGCTATGCCAATGGACACACAGGTGTATGAAAGTCCATATGCGGATCCTGAAGAGCTGCGGTCAACGAAAGTGAAGCGAAGTGACCTGACTCTGGAAGATGGAGTGTTGGGTTCAGGCAACTTCGGCACTGTCCAGAGAGGAGTCTACCAGATGAAAAAGTTAGTCGACCAAGTTTACATAGAAACTCATCTCATGTTGATTTTTTTAAATTGTTATTTTAAGGATATCAAATCTGTAAACACTGCCCAAAGCAGTCAGAATTCTTTATGTAAGATCTTATAAGTCTTTATTCTCACTCTTAAAAATGCAAAATAATGACTTAATGGTATTGTATTCTAAAAGCAAGAAATTGTTTAAACAAACAAACATCAAGTCAGTGTTGTGTTTTTTTATTTTTATTGCTACAAAATATGATGGGAAATGAGGTTTGGTTGCTTAGTAGTTTGGTCGGCTTCCTCATGTATTGCAGAAGTGTTGAGTTTCCCGCTTAATGGTGCCATTCATGTGCACTCAACTCATAAATATGATTTCCGACATGACTTGAACAAGTTCAGCATTCAGAATGGATCTTCGTTTATGTTTTAATTCAGGACACAGAAGGTTGTCGCTGTTAAGATCTTGAAGAACGACGATAATAACGCAGCGGTGAAGGAAGAGATGCTGCGGGAAGCGAGCGTCATGCAGCAGCTGGATAATCCGTACATCGTTCGCATGATCGGCATCTGTGAAGCTGAGGACCTCATGCTGGTCATGGAGCTCGCTGAACTGGGGCCCCTACACAAGTTCCTCCAGAAGAACAAGTACACCATTCTAGAAATACTTCATAAGATATGAGAGCTGTGCTGAGCTGTGAATATAGTAATGTGCATTGATAAGCGATGTACAGTAACTACATTCACAAGATTTTATTAACTTTAAGCAGATATTTAACTCTCTATACAACAACAGATCAAAGTGACCACAATGAACAAACCAAAAATGTCAAAAACTCATCATGGAACATACAAACTGTGCACTATATTTCGCGTTTTCTGAAGTCATGTGATAGCATTGTGTGAGATGCACAGAGAAAAATTTTTTTTGGTAACACTTTAGTATAGAAACCAATTCTCACTATTAACTAGTTGTTTATTAGCAGGCCTATTATTAACATATTGTCTGTTTATTAGTAATTATAAAGCACATATTCTGCATAACCATATTCTACATCCCTAATCCTACCCAATACCTAAACTTAACTACCTTACTAACTATTAATAAGCAGCAAATTAAGAGTTTACTGAGGCAAATGTCATAGTTAATGGTTTGTTAATGCCAAGAATTGGACCTTAAATTAAGGTATGACCAGTTTTTCAGTTGTTAACATTAGTAAATGCATTAGCTCACATGAACAAACAATTATCAGTATATTTTTACAGTATTTAATATTTTTTCCTCAATAAAATCCTAATTTGCTGCTTATTGATAGTAAGTAAGGTAGCTGTTGTAGTAGTTATGTTAGGTATTGGGTGGGTTAAGGGATTAAAATATGGTCATGCAGATTAAGGCATTAATATGTGCTTTATAAGTGCTAATAAACAGCCAATATTCTTGTAAAATGCATGCTAATAAGCAACTAGTTATAGTTAGTTTTCCCTAATCTAAAGTGTTATATTTTTGTTAAAGGGGACCTATTATGCCCCTTTTTACAAGATGTAAAATAAGTCTCTGATGTCCCCAGAGCGTATATGTGAAGTTTTAGCTCAATATACCCCACAGATAAATTTTTACAGCTTGTTAAAATTGCCATTTTTAGGGTGTGAGCCAAAACGCGCTGTTTTGAGTGTGTTGCTTTAAATGTGAGTGAGCTGTTGCTCCCGGAGAAGAGGGCGGAGCTTCAAGAGCTCAAGCTCCGCATTAGCAGTGCTAGCCTTTGCAAATAAACATTCCTCTATTAATACAAGCCTGTTATCTTTACAGAAAACTACTCGGTTTCAAAGTCAGTTATACTGTGCATAATAAATTCACGTTTATGAATTACACAGACGGGGAGCATGGCGGGATAAAAATAACAACATAGCTGGTCTCATGCTATCACA
>JAFVLL020002464.1:0-12502 GCA_021397915.2 Tor tambroides | reverse complement strand
ACATTTTTAGGACGGACTGTTTAAAGGTAACATATATGAACTTCTCCAGAGATTGGAAATCAGAGTGTCAGGTTAATAATCGAATTTAAGGGTACAGCTCATGTAGAGATGCTTTATCTGTCGAAGTAAGTCTTGAGATATATCGTTTTAAAACGCAAGGATTTACTTCTTCCGAGAGAGTATAGAGCATATATTAAAATAAAATAATTGAACTCAGACTACAAATAAGGTCAAGGGGTATTG
The DNA here is from genome assembly GCA_021397915.2 of Tor tambroides. NCBI lineage: Eukaryota > Metazoa > Chordata > Actinopteri > Cypriniformes > Cyprinidae > Tor > Tor tambroides. Next base: position 12,259 of record JAFVLL020002464.1, on the reverse strand, counting down.
AGCAGATTTCACTGAAAGTACTACTGTATAATCATAATGCCCAAATAATGTTATTTAAAGCTGCAGTCTGTAACTTTTGGCCCTCTAGCGGTTAATAAACAGAACTGCGTGCGTCTTGCGGAAGAACATTGTAGCCGGATCTACTTCTCTCTGTTTATGTCTATGACGAATCACGCAGGTACAGGGCTACTCCGCAGCGGTACCAGTCTAAAATAGTCCCAATATAAACGCTTATTATAGGTGTACCGTACTGATTCAGGACAAGCCAAAAACACGGTTTGGAAAATGGATTCATGGTGTACTCGCTTATCATATAAATTTTGTAAATTTTGAACACAAAAAGTGACGGACTGCAGCTTTAGCTGTGTTTATATAAAGACAGCAGGGCTGAGTGATTCAGCCCGTCCAGCAGGCGGCGCACGCGGCTGACCCCGCCGCGGGAAACAGCGCAGAAGAAGCGCTGCTGGAGGTCAGCTGATGAGGAGGATGGTCAGCGGAAGATGGCGGACTCTGTGAGCTTGTTCGGAGGGAGAGCTCCTGCTGAAGTGGAGCAGCTGGCGAAGCATCTGCGGACTCTGGACAGAGACACTTTCTCTCAGATGCTGAGCGGTCAGTCACTGCTGGGTTAAACACACTTTCATAGAAGCTGTTTGCGTGATGTCTACAGGCGTTTAGGATGCTTTTTTTTATTTACTTTCATTACAAATTCCATAGTTTGTTTATTATTATTATTATTATTGTTATTGTTGTTATTGAAAGCATGGTAATGCAGCATGTTTTTGCCAGAAGGGAAATTACTCTCTTTTTCACTCTTCCTATAGTCTGTGATTGCAGAAATATATATGATTGAACATTGGTGGAGCAACACGTTCTGTGGAGAAATAAATTATAAAAGTGTTTCTCATAAATGCATGAGGCGAGCATGTTTTACTTCACAATCTCTTCAGCAGGGTTTTCCTTTTCCTTCAGTTTATTTTGATATAATAATGTGTTGTTGTTCAATAAAAAAATATTAAAAATACTGTGAGTAATGCTGATTTTAATAGTACAGAAGAAAGTATAGATTCTGAAAGTGTTTTACACTGCTTGAAAGAATCATAATAATTTAATATGCTTCTACTGTAGTTAAAATAATATATATATATATATATATATATATATATATGTGTGTGTGTGTGTGTGTGTTTAAATTTGATTATCTTTAGGGTGGACATATAATTTAATATTATTTTAATCATCTGAATCTAAGCATATGTAAATGAAAAAGCCATCCAGTTATTTATTATAATTATTATTATGTCAATCATTGTCAGTCATTATCCTGACAGCCATACTCTTACATATTCGATCAGCACTTTACTGTCATCACTTTACTGTTATCATTTTTCCCTTTCCTGTTTTATTTATTATTTTTTAATCACATCTCTGGTGCCTGACCGATCAAAACATTGGTGTGAGATAGAGAGTGACGCCCCCCCCCTCCGGTGGGCATGGTTTTCAGATTATGACAACTTTTCTCTGTTGTGTGTCTGTCTGGTTCTGATCTGCTGACTCTGTTCTGTCTGTGTCTCTGTCTCTGAGTCTGCCTGGTTCTGATCTGCTGACTCTGTTCTGTCTCTGGTCTCTCTCTGTGTCTCTGTCTCTGGTCTCTGTCTCTGTGTCTGTCTGGTTCTGCTCTGCTGACTCTGTTCTGTCTCTGGTCTCTCTCTGTGTCTCTGTCTCTGGTCTCTGTCTCTGTGTCTGTCTGGTTCTGCTCTGCTGTCTCTGGTCTGTCTCTGGTCTCTCTCTGTGTCTCTGTCTCTGGTCTCTGTCTCTGGTCTGTCTCTGGTCTCTCTCTGCTCTGCTGTCTCTGTTCTGTCTCTGGTCTCTCTCTGTGTCTCTGTCTCTGTGTCTGTCTGGTTCTGCTCTGCTGTCTCTGTTCTGTCTCTGGTCTCTCTCTGTGTCTCTGTCTCTGGTCTCTGTCTCTGTGTCTGTCTGGTTCTGATCTGCTGACTCTGTTGTGTCTCTGTGTCTGTCTGGTTCTGCTCTGCTGTCTCTGGTCTCTCTCTGTGTCTCTGTCTCTGTGTCTGTCTGGTTCTGCTCTGCTGTCTCTGGTCTGTCTCTGGTCTCTCTCTGTGTCTCTGTCTCTGGTCTCTGTCTCTGGTCTGTCTCTGGTCTCTCTCTGTGTCTCTGTCTCTGGTCTCTGTCTCTGTGTCTGTCTGGTTCTGATCTGCTGACTCTGTTGTGTCTCTGTGTCTGTCTGGTTCTGATCTGCTGACTCTGTTCTGTCTCTGTGTCTCTGGTCTCTGTCTCGGTCTCGCTGTCTGGTTCTGATCTGCTGTCTCTGTTCTGTCTCTGGTCTCTCTCTGTGTCTCTGTGTGTCTGTCTGGTTCTGATCTGCTGAATCTGTTCTGTCTCTCTGGTCTCAGTCTCGGTCTCTCTGTGTCTGTCTGGTTCTGATCTGCTGACTCTGTTCTGTCGCAGCGGTGCTGAAGGCCGTGGATGGTCTGGACTGCTGTGAGTCTCTGAGACTGATCTCGGAGAGTGGCTTGGTCTCGGAGGACAGCTTTAACCACGCCGTGGCTGGACTGTACACCCTCCTCAAAGAAGCTCTGAGTCTGCCGTCTCTAAGACAAGAGGTTAGCTCATAGCTTTCTCACATCTGTGTGTTTTCTGTGTTTAATTACTCGTCTTCACGGACTCAGAAGTGCTTTGTAAATGTTCATCGTTGAAAGTTCTTGAAAAGCTGAGAGGAAAATCATCTCAAATGCAGCTTATACACCTTCATCCCTGTCAGACCCTGAATATTTCATGCCCTCTCATCAGATGCGTGCAGGACTGCTGAATAAATGCATCGGTGCGTCTCCTGATTCTCTGACAGGAGTCTGGTCTGTGATTAGCCGCCTCAGATCAGCTAAAGTCTGAATTGTTGTAAATGATTTCCTCTGGAGCTTTTACTGGTGGGCCATTTGTGTTTGTGATCAGGCGCTCAAAATGTATATAACATTTAGATTTAAGTATTGATTATTGGCTTAGTTCATAATAATTTCGTTTTTAATTTCTAAAATGGTGTGTAGAAATGTTGAATGCTGTAAGTAAAGACTTCTCTGGTGATAGCTGTAAGTCACACAGTGTGTATGAAGCCAGTCTTAAAGCATATGTTTCCTCAACTAATCTGAATTCTCTTTGTTTCAGGTTTTTAATGAGGATCTCAGAGCGCTGCGGTAGGGCATGTCTCATGACGTTTTTTCTCAAAGACTAATCATTTATCAATAGTCACAGTTTTTTGTGTTGATACTGATGTGTGTTTCTAGTGATTCGTTGTATTTCTGGGTGCTGTTTGTCTCCAGGGTTTCTGAGGAGTTGATTGCAGACGTGTCCAGTGCTGTGTTTGGAAACAGGTATGATTCGCCTCCTCTCTCAGAACGACTCTGTTATCCTGTACATCAGCTCATTCTCAACGCTCCTCCAGGCAATCCTCCAGGAATACCAGCGACACACTTCGAGGGCCGACTCTGGCCAAGATCCAGGACTTTAAATGGAGAGTTGATGTTGCCATTTCCACAAGGTACACTAGTAATGATGGTTTCATATACACATCTGCTGATCTCAGAATCTAAAGCTCTTGTGTACAATAAACGTAGACATGCCTGTCATGTAAAGAATAAGGTTATTCTAGTGGATTATAGCAGCTCTGTACTGTATGTGTTTGTGAGTGGTTGAGTTACGGCTCAAGATCATAAGTGTTACTGCATTAGTAATACTTTCCACTTTTACAGTGTAACTGCAATTAGAGTTTGCATAAATACATTTTGTCTGTGGCAGCTCGGCTGTATTCTTTATAAAATGTACCAGGGTTCCTTAAAACATCCCAGGCTCCTCCGACCCTCTGATGTTGAATAACTGATGAATAATTCTCCTGGAAAATAATGTTGTTGTCCTAGAAAATTAAAATAAAAGAGAGAGATTTTGAATGCTGTTTAGTCGTTTGGCAGATTAATTTTCAGATGTTAACTGGTAAACAGTTACCTCATATTATTAACATTAATTCAGTGACTTCCTAACTACTAGATTTTAATGCAGTATTCGCACTCTTTTTCCCGTTGGATTTGTAAATTTAATGTGTCTGGCTTCCGGTGTCATTCGCTTCCAGCTAACAGCTCGTTTTGCTGCTTTATATTTCAAACTGGTTTGTCTTACCATATTATTATAATTTATTATCTTAATTATGAACACAGCGGTTTGTATTGCGTTTTACCGTAGTTATTCTTCTCGTTATTTCCCTACTGCGGCCGAAATCTCGCGCATTGACAGAAAACAGCTTACTTCTGCTTTGAACAATAAGGTGGATAAGACGAGAGTCTAATATACGAAGCAAAGGGAAGAGTGCTATATAAATGGTTCTCTATAAATGAATACACTAGAGTAAAGATCATGAAAACGATGACTGAATACTGTGAATAATTCATACTCAAGGGCTCATATTAAAGAGCTGATTTTATAGCCGTAAACTGTACACCTGAATGTATGATCCTTGTCTTTTAATCCCTGCAAAATGAAATAGAAAATGTCCTGGAAAATAACTTCTGGAAAGTGTGTTAATTAGTTGTTAATTAGAAACGATGTTAATTAGTTAATCTTCACATTGGTATGAAGCCACAGCAGCGTCTGCTTATTCACTCCACAAATACAAGCAGAAGCTTATCTTAAAAATGCTGTATCTAGCACTGAATGATCACTGTTTATTGTAGCAGGTTATTTGTGTTGGATTAGTTGTGCAGCGTGTTTATTTAATGTGAACACAAGCACATGAGCATCATATCGATCATTATTAATGTTTGTGTGATTTTTAGCTCGCTGTCTCGAGCTTTGCAGCCCTCCATTCTCATGCAGATGAAGCTGTCTGATGGCCACGTGCATCGATTTGAGGTAATCTTTCTCAATTCTATTAGATTTCAGAGTATGTCGTAATCACTGAAACGTGTAGTAGACAGTTAGATCTATTAGTTTATCTGATATTTACAGATGTATCAAGAGCCTACATTATCAGCAGCTGAGTTTTATAATTGAAAAGATACAGTAAAAAAATAAATCATTTAATTTTCTTTAAGCTTTGTATTATTTTCTGATTAATAACACTTAATAGTTTTATAGCTTGAACTTTTTTTTTAGTAGGCCTGTTTTATTAGATCTACCTGTTTTCTGTATTCTTGCAAAAAAATACACAAAACTTTTTAAGTTTTCATCCATTAAACAGAAGTCTGAGAGCTCATGTTTGTTTGACTTGTGAATTCGTTCGATTGCTTTGATCTGGTGCAAGCGTCAGATTTCTTCTCTTCTCTCTTCTAGGTTCCAGTCGTCAAGTTCCAGGAACTTCGTTACAATGTTTCTCTAATTTTGAAGGAAATGAATGATATAGAGAAGAGGAGTATTCTCAGAATACAAGACTGATAGATCGTATTATCATATACTATTGCAAGACAAGATATCGGATCTTTTATTTGATTTACACATTTTATTTTCTAATATTTGTAAATTGTATTAATTGTACTGAGTTCATTATTATTAACCATTTGTTTCTTTTGTACTTGGCCAGCCAAGCTTGATTGTGTTAAACTGTATCTTGTTTGTCAGCAGTGTTTTGGTCTACATTTTGTAAAAATAAACGTCTGTCGTCTTCTGATTTCTCAAGATGTGCAGTGGTTTTGCATCCGTTAAATCCTTGTACAGCTGTGTTATACAGGCATGAAGAGTCGAGTCTTGCAGTCTTGCTGCAGTACAGAAGAAGGTTTGTGGTGAATGTCAGTTTCACATGATCGCTCTGTGTGGTCGAGTCACATCTGTGAGCTGAGAAAGCTGTGGGTGTCAGTGCGTGTGCAGTGTTCGTTAAAGACACAGCTAATGAGCTGCAGCAGTCACACAAAGAATCGCTTAACAAACAACCATATGAGGAATCCCCATGTTAAAACAAAGAGCTAACAAGTGAAAAGGGAAAGTGACAGTGTTGTAATACAATTCCTGTTTAACTCTTGATGACGACTCGAGCAGCGATGGCCTGTAAAATATCCAGCAATGGAAAAACAGCTTCATTTTTGTAACAGTCTTTTAGAACAATTGCATTCAATGAATCAAAACATTTCCTGCTCTAAAGACATTACAGATATTCATCTTCTTAAATTTGTAGCTTATCTGGGTTCTTTTTTTTTTCCGAAAGGGGGTGAGATTTAGTGATAGTTACTGACATTCGCTCTAGTAAAACTATTGTCTGTAACCACACTTCAGTAGCAGGCTTTGCTGTGTTCTCACACCTTGTGCCCTGCCGCATGAATTCTCGCTTGTTTTATATTTCTAATGATATGATACAGTTAATCAATCTCACACAAGGGTGTCATATAGCAACAGTGAGATTATTCTTCTCTTGCAATCACTTACAACACCCTGCCAGCTCCCTAGCACCGAGTATTGCACATTCGCACCAAACTTGTCCTAAATAGATTTGGATGTATATTTTGGGATGCTGCCCTGCAGGAAAGTCCATAGATGGTAAAGCTTTAGACTCTGCACCGAATGCATCACAGTCTTTGCTGAAGTGGCCTGATACTTCAAAGAATCTGTAATGTCCTTCATATAGTCAAGATTTCCACTTCCTGCAACAGCAAAACACCCTCATAACAAGACCGGTCCACCTCCGCGTTTGACCACGGAGAGGGTGTTCTTCTGCTCAGACACACAGCTGATCCATGGGTCCAGAAAGTTTGGTCACTCCATAAACATACTTCCAGAACTCCACAGGTCTATCCAAATTCATTCATTTCTGATTGCGGTCAAATACAAACTAGGTCAAAAGGGCTCTAGAGTCTGACTGTCTGTTAAGGACATTTGGCTCTGAGTGTCCTGCTGTAAGTTGAGTCCCTTTCATCATACAGTAACAAAATGTTATGTATTGGTTAAACTTACCCTTCCTTACATTATCGCACGACTCCTTACTCATGTCTCCTTACTCAAACATCACCTCCCTTTCCTCAGAGCCTGGTGTGACAGACAAGCCCTGGATAGTGGGATGGTGTGCACGGTCTGTGAGATCCTGGGAGTCATCATCTCATCGACTGGGAAAGGGCAATTGACCCTTCTCAAAGAACTTGATTGACAGGTGATCTGACCAATCATAACGGCGAATCCGACAAATAAATCTGACAGTAGAGTAGATTAACTTCAGTGGACTTAAACTTGAAAAATGTGTATTGATGTCTTTCCACGGTTGAAATAAAACACGTTCAACCCCTATATATATATATTAGGACTGTCAGTGTTGTGTGCATTAACGTATGTGATTAATTCAAAAATCTTTAACACGTTCCAATAATTTAATGCAATTAACACTAAATTAGTGAAACACAATTTCTATTCGAATGCATTCAAACAATCAGTCCAAAACGGCACTAATGTGAAAACCCAGCTGATTACATAAGAGAGCAGAGACTTGTTGCGTTTTCAGTGAATTATTCCTTCCAGTGTGTTTCGCTTTAAAGAGCACCTATTATGCACCTTTTTACAATATGTAATATAAGTCTCAGGTGTGCCCAAAATGTGTCTGTGAAAAAAAACATCTGTTTGGTTTTGATTATAGTGTCTATAGCACTGAAATCATGCATTTTAAACCATATCAGTTTAAACTTCTGATACAGGGTTTTCTGAGCGCACACATCCAGAGCAAACGCACAGAAACCGTCTGTCACACAGCATGTGAGTACTAAACTAAGTTCTCTTTCATGTCTTATTGTGCTTAAACTGTCAAATACACACACATTTATGTTAAAAACCAGAGGTGTAAAGTGTTTGAGTAAATGTAATGTGTTGTTTTACTGAGTATCAAAGATATTAGCAACTTTTACTCTCTACTTCACTACATTATTGTATGAGTACCTGTACTCTTTACTCCACTACATTTGTAAAGAGTGTTGCAGTTACACATTACATTTTGCATGGACCCTTTCTGCAGCAGTTTATTTCTGCTATGAAAGACGTGATACTGCCTACTACAGGGCATTGCTATATATTGTGTGTTTTGCGCTTACCTAAACTTTGTCAACAAGGTTACTTTACGTGAATGTGAGTTTCTTAGCAAATAGAATCACAGTTGTTTTATATATGAGATGAGGACATGACTGCAGCTGAAACCAGCACATCCAGTGCAAGAAGACTGACTTTTTAATTTTACTTAACATTATTTTATCTATACTGAAGAGACCTTTTTGAAGGATGTTGTTGTTGCAATTTTGAGGTGTTCAGTTTTATTTTGGTTTTAGGAAATAAATGTGATTGCTCTCCTCACAAATCAGCTCTTTCTTGTTTTTGTTACATGTTCTCTGTGCCTTGTCTTGGACTTTTATGTCACTTCCTGTCTCCCGTGGTGGTTGTAGTCAGTTTGTAGTCTGTTTGTTCATTGGTTCCCCTTGATTAGTCTCACCAGGTGTGACTTGTTAAGCTTGTTAGCCCACTGTATGTGTATGTATATGTGTGTTGTGTGTTATATACATATACACATACACACAGCCCTAGTGTTTTTTTTAGTTCTTTGTGAGTTGTTGAATGCGATGGTTGTCTGTTTGCCCGTCATTCTATTCTTTGTTCCCTGAGGTTTTTGGCTTTTATTGTTTGTTCTAGTTTTTCCATGAAATCCCTAGACATAGATCCTTGCTTCTGCCTGTTTTCCTTGACTTCTTGTCTGTTATTAGTAAATGTCTCCAAACTGGGCCTGTTCCTCATGACTTCAAACTTGCCACAGTGCGACCACATCTTAAAAAACAAGCCTGGACTCCAGATCGTTCATCCACGGCAAATTTTTGTCCCATTTCAAATTTGCCTTTTTAATCTAAAATTTTAAATAAACTTCAATCTTATTTGTCTCACAATTCTATTTATGAACAATTTCAGTCCATTCATTCCAATTTCGTTTCCCCTCTTGGTGCGGATCTTTTGGGCAGGTGTGAATACAGCAATCGCACTCTGGTGCGCACCAAACAACCGAACCGAGACCCAGCTGAAGAGGTGGTTTCGGTTCGGTTCCAACCGAACTCTGGTATGGTCCGTTTAAGGTGTGAATATGAATCAGCCTCGATCCGACCCAACTGCAGAAAGCACGCTCAGAAACACACAGCTCGCGCATATAGTGCTGTTGTTTGCATTTCAGTAAACCACAATGCTTTTCGTGACCAAAGCGCCCACAGCAACATGACATGAGCGCACTAAATAGGCTAAAGCTTGCAGCAAAGCCCCAGAAGAAGTTACAATGAATGTGTCGGGGGAAAATAGTAAGGAGATATTTCAATTATTTATTAATAAACTAGTGTTTTCTGAGTCAGTGTCACAAAGATGAAGTTAAAAATCCTGACTCGCCATCTCCTCATTGGACGCTTCTTTAGAAAGTAATGCATCTTTACGGATTATAATGAGTTTTTGTTTTGGATATTAATTATTTTGTTTTGTAGTAGTTCAAAGCTTTCTATAGATATATTCATCATGTCTGTAAGGAAAATATTCAGCGAAGAGTTTCAGTTCATTTTCGTGAAGCGCTCCTGTTCAAGACTGGGACGGCAAGCGCATCCTATTAGTTTTCTTTATTTTAGAAAAACACTACATTTTCTTGATATTGTGAGTGCACACAAATAAAAATATACCCTTTACAGTTCCGAACAATGTATTATTCTTACCTTTATGTGCAACAATTACGGAGTATTTAATTTGTTTCCACTGATGTCCTGAAGCGTGCTTCAGCTTCCACTCTCCGCATAAACGATTGGATATGCGCCTAGCACACATTTATCTAGGTTAAATGTTTAAACTAACATTTTGATATGCTTTAAGTATTTTATATCTACAGATTTTATTTTCGGCAAGTCGTAATTACATCGTATGACATTGTCTCATTTGATGCTCATAAGTTTCTTCATATTGCGTTAGTATCTCATAACAGCAAATTAGTGAATGTATAAAAAGTGCACTACGAAAGATCTCCATGATTAGTGTCACCAATCTGGTTCGTGGTCTTTTGTCCGACTGCCACAAGAGGTCACCTCTCCATCATATTGACTCTCACACCACACATCACACTGGACTGCATTTCCCATCATTCATTGCACTAAGTACACACAGCTGTCTCAATCACACGCTCACACCTGAGAATTATCACATAATCACACACCCTACTTAAACCATGGACTTCCTCTTCCTCTCTGCTGAGTATTGTTCTGCGTTTAGCACTCTCCAAGTGTTAGCTGCCTTACTGAGCCATTCTGTGTTCTCTAAGTTTAGTTTATTTTGTTTATAATCTCGTTTCCTGTTTCCTGCCCTTGTATTGTGGATTAACCCTTGTCTCAGCGTTTCGGACTCTGTGTACACCTCGTTTGGATTATTGCTCAGGTTATCGGATTACCCCTCTTCTCAAGCCCTCTGGATATTGTTCGCCGATCGAGGACCCACGCATGCCCTAGGATTACTCTTGTGTCTTGCCCGTGCCATACCCGTTTGCTGGTGTTTTTGACCCTGCCTGTTATTTGACTGTTTATTAATAAAAGCTTGCAAATGGATCCGCACGTCTCTCGTCTCGTCGGTGCTGTTACAATTAGCCTGTTTTTGCACTTCCTGTTTTCCTTGCTTGAGAATTTCTGTCCAATGAATAGATGACCTTGGCACACAGTTTCTGTTTTCTGTTCTGTTTTCTTTTGTTTACAATTTCTGGTTCACTTGCAAAAAAGGGCAGTGTGAAAGCGAACCGCACCAAACAAAAAAAAAAAATAAAAATTATTTGGTCCGGACCAAAGCAAGTGAACTATCGGACTTTCCTGGTGTGAATACACCCTAAAATGATATCATGTTAATTAGGGATTCTTGCCAGTTTATGGCTCTGGTACTGTTAGACCTTAGCCCTGCCTTTGATCTGGTCAACCATGATATTCTTATGTCTCGTCTTGAAGCATGTGTTGTTTTACGGGGCACAGTATTACAGTCGTTTAGGTCATATCTTACTGATAGGAGGTATGTTGTCAATATTGGGCATCATTCCTCCTCTGAGATACACTTAAGATCTGGTGTACCTCAGGGATCGATTCTTGATCCAGTATTGTTCTCCCTTTATATGCTTCCTCTATGGTTTATCTTTAACAAATACGGGGTCTCTTTCCACCTATATGCAGTTGACACCCAAATTTATATTTCCTTTTATATTCCCTAGCGTGGTAATAAACATTCCATTAAGCCTATATTGGATTATTTGGAGGAACTAAAATTTTGCTTGCAACAAATTTTTTTTTGTGCCTCAGTGAGGATAAAACTGAATTCATTGTGTTTGGTTCCAATGAACAATGTGTACACAATTTTGAAACTACATCTCTGTCACCATACAGTACCACATGTCAGAAACTTGGGTGTTTGGTTTGATGATAACCTCAAATTTGATAAGTAGATAAATTGCCAATATTCACACAAGCAAGATGGTGCCAGTGTGGTGTTTGGCAAGCCATCGCATGCTGTCTGTGTTCTCTTTACTGAGTATATTTGTCTTGTTTGTGTGCACATCTGCACAAAAAAGTTACCACAGTGCTTGCTTATGGTTCACGTGAGGAGGTACCTCCGCGTGTCAATGCTTGGAGGCCTGAGTCATGCGGACTCTTGGAGTCTGGCTTCCGGTTGTGACCATGGCCGGATTTTGTATATGTGGTCTCTCAAGCGTGGTCCCATCTGTTTATCTAGAACAACTAGGATCGGTGCTCTCGTCAAGGAGTACTTCTCCTAGACCACGGGTCTGTAGAAGAGGAGTAAATCCCTGCAACCTTCGTTCTTTAGATTATTCCCTGTCGTCAGAGCATCAGTATAATCTTACAACATAATACCATCAATCCACTCATCAGGAAATGGATTGCACTAAAGTGAGGATGGTGTTGCTAAACATAAGTTTGTTCTCAAACAAAACATTTGCAATTAATGAACCAATTTTGTCTCATGAGTTGGACCTCTTGTTTATGACTGCGACGTGGCTAAATGCCACTGAACTTGGTCCACATTCTGAAGTTTGTCCTAAAGATTATAACTTTTTTAACATGACACGGTCAGTTGGTCGTGGTGGGGGCTTAGCTACTATTTATAGAAATAATTTCAAATGCTGTCTGCTTGCCCCAGAATTGTTTTCTAGTTTTGAAGCACAGTTATCTAAGATGGACAGCTGTAATCCACTGTTATGTATGCATGTGTTTATAGACCCCCCCCCCCAAGTACAATAAGGATT
>JAFVLL020002463.1:0-15963 GCA_021397915.2 Tor tambroides | reverse complement strand
GGGGGGTCTGTGACCATTTGTTAAAGTAATAACTAATTGATTTGTTAAATCAAATGCAAAATTGTGTGTCTGATTGGTTCAAATGCTACACCATCATGACCCTAACTGAAATACAAAGCTACGTAAACCCATCATGCTTCCTCAAAACACTATACCTTAATTGTCTACTGAGGGGATGGTTTCCCTCCATAGTTTGACAGCTTGTCAGCACAAGTGTGATGGACATGTGTCTCTGACTGTTCACAATACACACATCACACAGACAGGCGCCTGGTCGAGCCATGTCCTCACTGACATGCTCCATCATGTCTTCTGTCTGTCCACAGTGAGGCTGATCTCCTCCTGTTAAATGCCTGGCCTAGGACCCTTCACCCACGAAAGACCATTCGTAATCGGACATCATCACTTCAATCCCAGACTTCCTCTGACAGGTAGCACACACGCTACTGAATGCATTTGGGTTTTCTCTTTGTGGATGCTGGACAAGATCCAGAAATTATTTGCTATGCTTGATAGCAGGTTAAGAGTGGCGCTACCCACTCGCTGAATAGATGCAACAAGGTTGAAGGTAAATTAAATACATTACTGCTAGCACATAACTATCCAATGTCCAATAAAGCATCAAATATTTCCCAAATGCAAACAAGCTCATGATGCTTTCATGAAGTGTCCAAGCATGTGTGTCCCAAAATGGCGTGTTTAGAGCCGCCATCAAACATTAATCTTGACACGTGTATCTGCCAGAGACTGTTTTATGGGGCTCTATGGGTCGCGCACAGAATTCGTTGCACAGATTCACAAGCGTTAAAGTTTGTCTGAGCTTGTAAAAGACTTCAACAATAAGAATAAGAGAGCAACAATTATTTCAATAAATGTGACTCATCAAACTCCAGCATTGCACACTGGAGACTTACACAAAGTCAAAGCCTTTTCTTATTTATTTATTTATTTTTTTTTTTAGCAACTTCTGAAGGTTGTTTCAAACGAACCACAAACCAGAGTCCCGCAACTAATGTGATTCTTTTTTTTTTGTCATTATTAAATACCAGCCCTAGTAAAATATGTTCACAATTGACCATAAAACACCTGAGAAGCAGCTGCATGCTGAAACATGACTTCTAATAGGAGCAATTTGTCTCTAACTATGTCTCTTGAACAATGAACTGGCCTTTAAATCAGCTTTATAGCGCAGACAAAAGACTTAGATAAGCCAGATACGCTGCTTTTATGTGACAGTTCCTGAACAAACCAGAACACCGCAGCTTTAGTTCCAAGACTCAGTAATGAACGCTCACAACAGATGTTTAATAGTCTTCCCCGCTGTGGTGCTGGAAAACCTAAACACACTCGCTGCTTGCAATCAAAGCCCAGGAATGAGGCTACAAATGTCTACTGATTCCTTATTTATTTATTTTTAAAAATATATACTGTAGTGTTCATAAGTATTCATAAGTGTACTATATACTGTATAAATTAAAAAAAAAAATTAACTGCGGAAAATGATAGCTGTACAACAGTTAATAGTAACAATATTAATTAATAACCTAACATTTATTATTTATTTAATTATAGATCTTATGTAGCCATGCCTCTTTTCAATGTGCTGCGCTCATTGTTTTCTGTTTTCTGTTTGTATTTTCCCAGCAGTAAAGTTGTACAAATTTATGAATGAATTGCTCACTTTAACACCTTCTTGGTCTGCTGACATTTGTTATGACATCTGCTTCGAATATTACAATGCACAAGATAGCGTTTGTTAACCCTACAATAAGTAAATCCACTTCACCAGCTAATTACTCTTCTACAGTGATACTACGAAGCTGCTGCAAAAACGAAAGTTTAAAGACAAAATGACGGCTGTGCGCATAAGGTCAATACATACTGTACCATCATTCAGGGTTTGGAATTTTTATGAAATAAAATTATTCAGCAAGACTGCATTAAATTGATCAAATTTGTCAGGAAAGAAATATTAAGCAGCACAACCAAGTTTAACATAATAATAATAATAATAATAATAATAATAATAATAATAATAATAATAATAATGCATCAAATCAGCATATCAGATTTTCTGATGGTGACACTGAAGACTGGGGTAATAGCTGTTAAAAATTCAGCTTTGCCATCAGAGTAATAAATTACATTTTTAAAAAAATAATAAAATAAATAAACAATTTAAAATGTTAATATTTTTCACACTATTTCTGATCAAATCAATTTAGCGTTGGTCAGCAACTAAACATTTATAGTTCTCTCTATATATAAGCTGCTTTGTAAATCAAATATAAAAAAATACATAAAATATAAAATTTTAATTTTTTTAATATAATGGAGCATATATATATATATATATATATATATATATATATATATATATATAAGCATTTTTATATATATAAAAAATATTTAAAAAAATAATATAGTCATGTGAACTATTTGACAGCAGATCCTTTGTAAGCTCTGTGGGTGTCATGAAAGACTCAGACATTAATTCAAGCAAGCTGAGAGGTCGCTAAAACAGCTCACTTACCAATTATCAATTCAGGTTTAGATTCTAATATGACGGGAATTGGTGTGATACCTCCTTTGAAAATACATGCCTGAGCAACACATGGTTCCCAATGTATTCCTGCAAAATAATTTGTCCCCAAAAGGTAGCCAAGTGTACCATGAGAATAACGTTTTCCCAGTCAAATCCAATAATAAAAACAATAAGCTGCTTTAAATTTTCTGCGATGATTCCCCGGCTGAAGTGTGTATCTTTAAGACTCTGAGCTCCCCCTGATCAACTTATCATCCCCAGACCCAAGAGTCATTACAGCTGCCTGCAGTCTCAACCACTACTGATGGTTCCTGTCCTATTCCACGTTCAACCAAAATTGGATTTTGATTGCTTTTCACAGGATATTTTTAATTAAAGGCGAATGAGAATAGCATGTGAGATTAAGCAATACTTCATGGTTTAATTCCCAGAGAGAGTTATCAGAGAGAGAGCAAAGCCATTTAATGGCTTCCTTACAAATATTGCCAATTAAAACAAGTGACATTTTTCAATCAGAATGAATTACTATGACCCATAGGAAGAAAGGGACTCAGGCCAAAATGGAAAAAGCTAAAGCTCTGCATTATAGTAAAAAAAGTGAATGTGTCAGAGTGAATACATTGACACATGCTGCATTTAATCTGCCATAAAAGCACTGAAAATATTCAATTTACCATGACATCATATCCTGCCTGGAGCTGTGAGCCTCACAGATCAACATAACGTGAACTAGTTAAATGCCGGTTGGACTGACAGATTGAAGGCCTTGCATTAAATGCCCGCTGGCTGGATTTGAGGGCCACTACTTGCATTTGTGCAGTGCAAAGAAATCTATTAGTCTAATGGCAGCCATCTGTATTAAATGCAAGCATGAACATTTATGGTGCTGGTGTGTGATATGCATGCATACATCCTTGTGTGTGAATGTACCTCGGTAATGAAGGCCTTTGCTGTGGCGGGGCTCATGAACAGCACAGCACGCCTCAGTGTGTCCCTGTAGCGATGCAGCTCTTCCACCCTCATGGTGCGGAACATTCCAGTGATCATCATGTTAATATTGGATTCCACCTTCTGGAGAGACACATCCATCCCTTGCTGAGACGTCTGGTCCAGGAAGTTCTCTATGCCCCTGATATCTGAACAACAACAGACAATATAATTCAAACTACATTCATTTTTTATGTGACCTGTCACAATCTGAGACGTACAGTATATAGGTTTCTTAAAGGCGCAAGGCATACTTTTTTGTGATTATCTTGGATTTATACACACGCTTAGAGAAAATATTTATTTATTGATGCAACTGTAGAAATGCAATATTAAGATTATTTAATCTGCAGGTTTGCAAGTAGTGATCGGCTGGTCATGTGATCTCAAAATGGCTGCCCCCATGAGGAGACCTGCTCCATGTGAAATGAAACCACTTTTATTAGGCTGCTGAAATTACTGAGTCTTCATATCATGTGAGTACACTACCATTCAAACGTTTTTGAATAGTAAGACATTTAATGTTTGTTTTTTTTAACGAAGTCTCTTCTGCTCACCAAGCCTGCATTTATTTGATCCAAAGTACAGCAAAAACTGTAAAATTTGAAATATTTTAACTATTTAAATGAACTATTTTCTATTTGAATATATTTTAAAATGTAATTTATTCCTGTGATCAAAGCAAAATTTTTAGCATCATTACTCCATTACTTCTGGCGGTGGGGGTGTGGGGGGGTTTGGGGTCAGTAAGATTTTTTTTTTTAATTACTTAGGGCACCTTTTAAATGCAAGAACCATAAATGTGTCCCTCACTTACTTACAGTAGTAATTTATTAAAATGTCAAATAAAAGAAAAAGTACAAATCAATAAAAAGTGATTATTTCTTTAGCATGAAAATAAATGCAAATTAATGCACAACACAATCTTTGAAGCAAACAAACCTTGTTAGCAAATAGTCATGTAAGATAAGAGCTATTTCTCCTTCTGCTCAACTGAACCTGAGCAGAAATGCTGAAAGGACACAAGCAGTTACAGAATGTTCAATCACAGCGCTCATTCAAACAGACAGTGGTGTTTGCCAGAGGTCATGACAGAGATTAGAGAGAGTTATTTCACACTAAACAATGATCAACCCAAATGTGACATCTATTAAAATGAGTTGTGTGACACTTGTTGTACATTCATTTAAATTTAAAGTTGTTTAAAGTTGGATTATGTTCCATAACTGTTGTTGCTATGATACACACACAAATGTGTGATAATTTAAGAGCCTATTAAACATTCAAACATAACGTAAAATGACTATAATTACCCATTTTACCTTAAATAAAATCACAAAATGATTTTAAGAAACTATCAGAATTGATATTGATATCAGCAGTAGTACTGCGTAGCAGACTGAATATTAACTCAATATCAACCATTCTGTTTTCACCTTCACCATTACTGTGACGACCATGTATCACAGGAACGCATTAGCATGCGTGCTAACAGCACTTAGGAGTGGGCGGCAGCAGAAACCTGTGTAGAACATTTATCACTGCGGTGTGGCGAAGCAGAAGTGCTGTCTCAGGGCTGCGCTAAATAAAAGATGTATTTCACAGAGGAAGAGTTGCTGCACACTCATCCCTCTGCCCTTTCCCTACATCAAACTGTTTCCACCGGAGCAGGGAGGCGTTGAGAACGCAGGATCAAAGCGTCCCTGAAAGATGCGACTGGGGCGAGGGAACCGGGGGGAATTAAGGTGGGGAGTGTTGAAGGTGAGACTGACTGTGTGACAGAGATGCGAGCAAAAAAAGATACTTTCAGGAAAAGCATCTCATGAAAGCGTGTTTACTGTAGGTTTACTGTAGGTAGCCCTTCAGACTTAATATCATGCTTATGTTTTAGATGCATAACTGAAGCAGAAAAACATCATGAAATGACTGGAAAATCCATCTTAAGCTAATAGCATTAGCTAGCCCACTCTAGTCATTAGCCACAGCAGATCATCTTGCATCCACAAAAACAGATAACAGATGGTCAATATGGTTGTTATTTGGAACCTGGTAAGATCAATGACCAGCTTGGATCAGCTAACGAGCTAGAAAACAACAAAACACACCTATTATTTTAAACTGGATTTTCCAAAAGGGTACAGACTCCTATTTTCCAAAATACGTCTGTTAAAACATGGCATGTTCTCAGATTTAATTGTCAGGCTACAGAACTTGATATTTCCTAATTGCAAAATCCATATATGTTGCATTATATAGAAAATGACACACATTGCAATCTATAACATAATCAGAATTACGTAAACTACAGTCAAGCAAATGAATTGAGAAATAATGTATTTATGTAAACTTAAATAATGTGTTTGTGCTTTAAGTTGATTAATTACATGCTTTTACGCAAAACGTATGCATTTTAAATGTATTACCTTAAAAACTAAAAAAAAAAAAAAAAAAAAATTACCAAACTATACATTTATGTAAATCTTAAAATAATGTGATAGTGTTTTAAGTTTATTAACCTAAAATAATGTTTATGTACAACTTTTCAAACTATACATGCATTTATGTAAAACTTAAAATGTTTATGCATTTTAAGTCTAACTTTAAAATAATGCATTTATGAACAACTTTTACCAAACCGTACATGCATTTATGTACAACTTGTTATGCATTTTAAATTAATTAATTTAAAATAATGTTCATACAAAACTTAAACCAATCATAATAAGCAATAAAACTAGTCAAGCAAATGCTTTTGAAAAAGTAGTTACATTACAAGCTACTAACAAACAGTAGCTATCCACATTGAAGTTAAGCGGGAAATGTTTTAAAAATTAAAAACACAATGTAAAAATTTAAAAACTGTCCTATATATAATTTAAATCAGAAACATTTGAATCAAGCGATTTGAATGAATAAATAATGCCAATTAAAATAAAACAGATGATTGTATACTAAATAAAACACCTCATTTACATAACCAAAAACATACTGTTATATTATTTCCTCAGTTCAGACATTAAAAATCACAATGTACAGTGCTGCACCGGTAATCGCTGGATAAAGTACCCTGTTACTGGAAAAGCTACACTAATAAGAAAATAACAGCTGCTATCACACTGCTGAAAAATGTGGTCAAGTTAGTAGTGTCACTACTCAACGTTAATTACCTCCCAACACTTGCAGTAAAATTCTCTTTTGAAGTACCGTTTAACTGAAATCCATTGTTTTTTAACTTTCAGGACACAAGAAAACTCGAATCAGAGTGGTTTGGCTCCTGGCTTAATTAGCAGGGTCATCGCCGCCTGCACCTCAACTGAAATTCTGTCACTCGATGCAGCTAAAAAGGGAAGACGAGGACAACATCCACAGCACGCCGGAGGAGGGTCAAAAGCACCGGTGCCTCCATCTGTGCACTGGATCCAATTTAAAGCAAATCTACGGCTGCGGTTCTGCTGGAAATCTCTTATTGGGTTCCCCTGCTAGTGCGGAGGGCAGGGCTCCAGCAGACAGCAGCTTGTGTTTATAGCGGAGGACACATGGGGGGCCCGATACGGTCCCTGTGCTGGAGCGGCATCTGGGTAGGAGCTGTTTACGACAACGTTACACTTCGATATTGCAGGATGGGGATGTGGAAGGCAATGGTGTGTTAATGTACACTGCTTGTTATTTCTCAGTTACGATTCTATGAAGTCGGGACATTACAGAGCTCCCATTCAAAGATGAGGAGCCTGCTTGGCTTTATTACTTCTGTCTTAACAGGAGAGGTTATTGCGAGGGAGACTAATACAAACAGACACGCAGCACAGCGGTAACGCACCAATGAGGCCCTTTTCATCTGTCAAAAAATACACATGTAATTATAATCAGCATTAGTGTCTCCATTATTATTACAGACTCTGCCCTCACTTTCCCTGTCAGAGAATCTCAGTTTGAACTAAGTATTGCCAGCATATGCTACTGTGCTCAACTTTAAAATAATAACCTTCACACAAAACACTCTGATTAATAGCTCTGCATCATCTTGTGGAAAATGTGATTGAACTAATCTCACATTTATTCATTTGGCAGATGCTTTTATTCAACTTGAAGTGTACACGAGGTATATATTTTAACTGTTACCTGTGAACTGAACCCAAGCTAACTAGCCAAACTCTGACCCAAGGATTCCGAATTGAAAAGTTGTACTGTGTTTTGTTCTGTTTTCTGAAGTCTGGTTGAAAACTGGTTGAGAATAATAATGATTATTCTATAGATAATCCTAATATTTAACAGTAAAAATGAAAATGAATGTGTTAATCTGCATATATCCTACTGTTCAAAAGCCTGAGGTCTGTAAGATTTTTAAAAAGTTTCCTATTCTCACCAAGGCTCCAATACAGTGAAAACAGTAATATTGTCAAATATTTTTACAATTTTATATAAGTGATTTCTTTTTTAATTCATTTTAAAATGTAATTTATTCCTGCGATGGTAAAGCTGAACTTTCAGCAGCTATTCCTCCAGTCTTCTGTCACATGATACTTCAGAAACCTTTCTAATATGCTGCTTTGGTGTTCAATTATGCTAATGAAACATTTATTTTTATTATCAGTGTTGAAAACAGTTATGCTGTTCATATTATTGTGGAACTCACAATATATTTTGTCGCTTGTAACAAAGTCTTTACCGCTCCTTTCGACCAATTTAATGCATCCTTGCTGAATAAAAATAATAATTTCTTTCAATAATATCTTACTGCACCCAAAATTTTGAGCAGTAGTGTAATTTTATAAAAGATATATTTATTAAGGATGTCTGTCCTTATCTGAGGTTGAAGTTTGAAGTTAAATTTGAAGTTTATTTACTTTTCTGCTAAGCAATACTGAGATTGAACTGATGCAGAAAGTACATTGAAAGATAAAACGACTTGAAAAAACAAATACAGAATACTCGAGAAACATAAAAACAAATGTTCAAAAACATTCAATAAAACTACACCAAATAATAATAAAAATATACATGCATACACACACATATGTCCATCCATCCATACATAAATATGCTTCCATACATACATTCACAAACAATAAAAATAGAAAATTATGAAACATACAAGTGCAATTACGGAAAAAAAAAAAAAACACTAAAAATCTAGACCCTAGACCCTACACATCCACCTTTATATTCACTGAGCAATCTAATACCAAAAAGAATGGTGGAAGTAGCATAACGTTTGTCCTTGATTTGAATAATATTAAAATTGCTTTGTTTCTTAAGAAGCCAACCAGTTTTTTCAACCTTAGTGGTGGAAAAAGATCATGATGATCATTCTGAGCCATCTCTTGTATTTTAAATAATGGCTTGCTCTCTCCAATAGGTAGATGTATTGATGTGTTAGTAAATCTCTGAATAATCTCTTGCAATATGCAATGTTCAAAAACACATTAGCATGTTACAAAATACAACAACACATTGGTTTTATCTTCTCTTCTAGTTTATTCACCTAACAGTACAAAAAATATTTCCCAGACAATTTTTTGGATCTTTTGGTTTTGATATGACAAACACAAATAATACAAAAGCCAGTCAATTAATTTTGCACATATTGTCTTTATAATATAACCCTTAATATTTATTACGCACAGTTTCTTCCTTAAAGGAGTGGTTGACTGCTTTTTTTTCTAGGCTTGTTTGTGTTTATGTGGTGCAGTCTAACATGTGTTAACGCTTATTATTTTTCACATAATTTACCTTTATTCTACACCGTTGTGTCCCTTCTCCTATAAACGCGCTGATGATTCCCTGGTTTTATGAAGCCTCTCCCTCAGAAATACGCAATGGGCTCAGACTGGTTAGTGCATGTGCTCTGGTTGTATTATAAACAATGGCGTTGTAAATATTGCTTATCAATTTGAGCCCGATTGAGACGCAGAGGATATTAGTGAAGAGGATCGCGCAGAACCTGTGCAAGCACGGCTCTCAATGGTATGTTTTTTGTTTGTTGTTGTCTCATACTTTTAGATACGCTGTTATCTGTAAATGCTACTGCTTCTGTTAGCTTTTAATGTACGGTTTTATTCTGATTAAAGCTTTAATACAGTATGGCAACCACACACCCGTCCATGTTTAACGCTTCTCATAGCTATGTGAAAATAAGTGTATAATTGGAACAGTTCATTGTTGGGGCTGAGTAGTGTAACATGGCCACGCCCCCTTTGTTGCATGTTCCTGGGGGCAGGGTTTATATGGGTTTGTGATGTCACAAACCTGGGAAGTAACTCGTTGTAGTCCCTACGAGCCATTTTTGTAGGCATTAAACTGCCTTAATTTTAAAAGACGATATCTCATTGGCATCAAGAAGTTTGAAAGCCCCTCCTAATTGGGAATGGGGAAAACGGATAAGAAAAGTCCCAAAGCGCTCCTCTAAAGTCTTCAGTTTCCTTCTACCTCCATTTATCTAACAGATAAATCAATTGGTGCTAGGCTTGATTAGCGTACATCCACCCCTGCCTGAGACTTAAGTCACTCAAAAGCTTGACACGAGTCAATACATACCGGTTCGGTCTACTGATTACTGATTAGAGGGAACCAGCACTATTTTTGTCTGATGGGAGTTCTTTAAATCAAATTCCAGAGCTAGATAGATGCTCTTAGTGACACAGTCATATGTGGCCTGGTGGGAACTGTGAGCAGAATCCAAAGGACCGGATCTGAGGCCCGCAGCTGAGTACTGATTGAGTGAGCGCTCACGCTGTGAATCTCCCACTAGCTGCATCCTCTCTACTGTGTTTAATGTTTCCACTAGGCTTTATGACACTAGTGAGCAACAATGGGGGCTAAAAACAAATCTTTATGTCACAGTTCATCTTGCTGAGAGAGAAACAGGCAGACAGAGACAGATGTCCCTGATGAAAAGACCAGCTTAGACCAGCATGTTGCTTCAAGACGGTTGTATATTTTGAAAACTATATTAAAGGGGCCATAGAATAGAAAACTGTATTTACCTTGGCATAGTTGAATAATAAGAGTTCTGTACATGGAAATGACATATAGTGAGCCTCAAACACCATTGTTTCCTCCTTAAGTAAATCTTGTGAATAAAAAAAGACTACTGAAAAATAGGCAAATCAGAACATAACACCGACTGTTACGTAACAGTCGGGGTCACTAATAGTTACGCCCCCAACATTTGCATATACCCGCCCATGTTCTATGCCAGCCGCCAGCCGAACCATCAGAAGTTCTGCAGGTATTGTGAAGAAAGAAGGGAGGACAACAGCGAAAATGGCAGATCATGGAAATAAATGTTATGTTCCAGGCTGTGCAGGGGATGTGAAGTGCAGGGATGGGATGAAAGGCACGGAAAGCAAATAACGCGTTTTAATAAAATAACGCAAGCCACTAAAGGGACATGGTTAGCACCTTACTAGCTGTACATAGTACAGTACAGTACATAAGATTTCACTTACCACATAAACAAGAGTAAGGAGAGATTAGGCGATTAAGTCTGAGGATGATGGCGAATGATTTACAGATCTTGAGCACCACTGACAAGCATCTGATCTTGTAAAATGTGTGGTAACAGTTAAGTACTGCCGCTCCATAGTATAAACAGAGTACATGCGATCGCGAATCTCGAAAGTGAAAGTAAAAAGCGATCGTGCATTTCAAAACAGTTTCAAAGCCCAGCATATTAAAAGCGGCTCCCTGATGCCCGCAGTTTATTTACTGTATAATTACCCAACGATATAACTGCGCGAGAAAGTATTGAAATATATATTTTCCCTGTGTTTCCTTCCTGTGAGAAACTGAAATGAGCCGCACTGTGAAACAGCCAATCAGAGCAGAGCTCAACATTATTATTCATGACCCTTCCACATAAGCCAATAACAGACCGTTTCATTCTGGGGAGAAATCCTAGGGTTGTAAATGGACATGTAAAACTGTTTCTGGATAATTTTTGCCCTTACCTAAGCCACATACCTTCTATGTAGATATCAGAGAACAATTTAAAATATTGTATCAATGCATTCTATGGCACCTTTAAGGAATATGTGGCGTCAATAAGGAAAATGTAAAATGTAAAATGTAAAATTAAATATATTCTTACTTCTGACCCACACTACAATACAGAGGGCGACTGGTTATCGTGAGAGGATAATAGGGTCATTGGCTTAGATTATTATTAATTATCTCCTCAAAAGAGGGACTCAATTTCCTTTATCTTTTTCATCCACTTGTCTGTTAACCATGAAATCATCTCATTTGGACTTGCTGCACATTAAATTAACCTTATCCTGGTCTGGCAAAGTGCTGGACAGGTTATTCTAATACTATAAGTGCTACACCACAGCTATTCAGACTGAATTTATGGAAGGTGGTAATTGTATTAGAGGTCACAGACTTCACCTTAAGCAGTGAGACAACACATTATGTTGAACACATGTCTCTATTACCTACCTGCATAATCTACATTCAGAACAGGAACTGAAATTAGAACTTGACTTTTAGAAATTGTGCATGTCTAGAAACTGTACATGTCATATTATATTAAAAAATCATTTACATTTTTCCTGAATTATTACTTTTTATCTTAGCAGTTAACAATGGGCGGTATTTTCTCTCCATTTCTCTCACCTTTACATTTACTGCACTGTAAAAAACAGAATTTTCTAAGTTGTAAATAAAACAGAGATTATTGAGATTATTATATTTTATAAGAAAATACTATCTCAGTCTGTCTACTTCAAAACTAGGGGACCTACATCACTCTGCAGATGAATGCCAGTTCAGTTAAGCAAGAAGCGTGCATTTTGAAATACCTGCTACAAGGATGTGACGTGATTGCAAAGAATCATGGATAGCAGAAAACTGCTATCAAATCAGACCCTTTGAAAGTTACAAAGATTGACCAATCAGCATCCAGGACTACCATGCATCAACAGGTTGACAGGTTATACAGTATACATTAGATTTTCTATAATAAATTTAATTTCAATTTATATTTTAAAACATTTATATATATTTTTTTTAATTTTATATTCATTTTAATCTATGAAGATATATTAATATTTAAAAAATAATACTATATACACACTACTGTTCATTAAAGCTTGGGGTTAGTATGATTTTGTTATTGAAAGAAAATTCTTATGTTCACCAAGTTTGCATTTATGTAATCAAAAATACAGTAAAACAGTAATATTGTGAAATATTATTACAATTTAAAATTATTCATTCATTCATTCATTCATTCATTCAAGTGATGTCAAAGCTGAACTGTCAGCAGCAGTCATTACTTCAGTTTTCAGTGTCAACACGTTCCTTCAGAATCAATTTAATATGCTGATTTGATGCTCAAAAATACAACTATACCAAAAATAACAGAAATACCCTTATTGTTATCACGGTTGAAAATGGTTGTTCTGCTTAATTTTGTGTGGAAACCTCAATACAGTGTCTTTTTCAGGATTCTTTGATGAATAGTGATCCATTTGATCCATTTAATGCATTCTTTCTGAATAAAAGTAATAAAAGTATAAATTTCTTTCTTTAAAAATCTGACACCAGACTTTAGAACAGTAGTATATTACATGCATATATTCAGCAAGAAAAAGAGACTACCCAAATTAATTGTTAACGAGGCATATCATTTTTGTGAAGCTGCCGTCAAAACCCACTTAGCTCAAAAAACTCTTCAATTTATCTCAAAATCACTTCAATTTATGAAGTCACCTAGAACAACTTCAGTTACAGCAGAGGATACTTAACATAGAGAGGGAAACCTCAGATTGAAAATTGATTTATCTTTCTTTCTTTTTTTTGTGTGTGGTGGTCCTGAAAAATAAGAGATACCAAGGAGGCACAATCAGTTTACCAATAAACTCACTATTGTTCAAGTCATCTTAAAAAGCCAAAGCAATTTAGGAACACTTTGTTCTCTCTGAAAGATCTCTTGCTCAGAGGCCAGCTAATCAAATGTCTGAGGAGTCTATCTTCAGAGTCACTGTTCAAGCTCTCCACACACTTAAGGCGGGGATGAGGGGAGAGGATCTCTAAGGCTTCATTACTATATACCTGCCTAGGGCACATGGTCCTCTGGACATGGCTGAAATCATATCCGTTTGTCTTTGGGGACAGGTACTTATTCATCCACACCTTAACCTGCTGCAGCGGAGCGTGCCCTCCAGAGGGACCATCAACCATGGAGTTCTTTTCACACACAACTACACTCTATTCCTCCATCTTATATCGTGCTCCCTTTCTTTCTTTAATCCACTCACAAACACAAATGCTATGTTCCAAAATGTAGTAAACTACCTACGCAGGCAGGATTTTAAAGGGATAGTTCAACCAAAAATGAAAATTCTGTCATTAATTACTCACCCTCATGTCGTTCCAAACCAGTAAGACCTTCGTTCATCTTCGGAACACAAGATATTTTTGTTGACAGAATTTTCATTTTGGGGTGAACTAACCCTTTAAGGCATCATACGTGTTCCAGAAAGCAGACATTTTAATTATGCTGCCTGCTAAGATACTTTGTTTTAGCATTGCACGGCTGCATCCTAAATCGCATACTCTCTAAGCAGGTACTTCTTTTGAATAAGTAATAACTTTGCATCTTCTATAAAGCATCTTATATGTAGTATGAATGTGTCTATGAATGTAATCTGGATGTACTACATTTGTCATGTTGTCACTGTCATGTGACCTACTAGTGTCATTTGCGTCGCTTCACTGCCATTCACAAATCTTCTCCCTTGGCTTCATAGGATAGTAAAGTGTCCATCAAAGTGTACATATTTCAGAACATAGTGTTTTATGAATTTGGACACACAACTGTTTGCATATTGTTTGTCATCTATTATACAGAGTATCATGTTTATTCTACACATATGATAATATCATATGTACTTGAGCATCAGTATCTAGTTGATAATAGGTGGCAGTATTGCACATTAATCCTGGTTGCCAAGTATAATTAAACTGAAAAGAATTAGAAAAAGAATTATGTTGGAGGAGGTGACTAACTCGAAAATGAGACTCTCTACCAGCACCTGAAAAATTTTGCTTATCAGTGTGGGAAGTTTTTTGGATTCTGTAAAAAGGGATGGGGTGTTTGACACCCCCGCCTACAGGAAGAGAAAAGCAACTGTACAGTACACTCTTTTCATGTGCTTTTGTACAGTTATGGTTACAAACCCTTTCCACCCCCTACACTTGTATTTTGAGTGTGATTCATGCCAAATAAAGTTAGAGATAAATTTGTATGAAATCATTTTACAATAATTGCAATTAAATCATTATCATGAATTCTTTTGGCCACAATAATTATTTAAACAATCTGATACTTTGACAGCCTTAGCAACATTGCTAAGGCTGTCAAAGTATCAGATTTTTTAAATAATTATTGTGGCCAAAAGAATTATTTAAACAATCTGATACTTTGACAGCCTTAGCAACATGTTAACATCAATCTCAATTTGAATCAGTGAAGCAACCAAAGGCACTACTTATGTATCATAGTTGTAGAGCATCCTAAATCAGTCACTTTTTCTATTATCATCTTTCACATATTGTCCCCCTAGTGAAAAATAAATACGGTAAAATGTATTTAAAATACATTTATTTCATTATAAGTAGTGCTTGGCAACGATTAATCGTGATTAATCTGCGGGTGTTGGTCCATTGTGTTTCCTCAAGTTCAAAGTCAATACAGCTGTCTACCAGGAGATTTTGGAGCACTTTATGCTTCCATCTGCTGACAAGCTTTATAGAGATGCTGATTTCCTTTTCCAGCAGGACTTTAGCACTTGCCTACAGTGCCAAAACCATTTCCAAGTGGTTTGCTGACCATGATATTACTGTGCTTGATTGGCCAGCCAACTCGCCTGACCTGAACCCCATATAGAATCTATGGCATATTTTCAAGAGAAAGATGAGAAACAGTCGATCGAACAATACAGATGAGCTGAAGGCTCAATAGTGCCTCAGCAGTGCCACAGGCTGATCGCTTCCATGCCATACCTCACAGATGCTGGAATTTTTGTGCTAAAGGAGCCTCGACCAGGTATTGAGTGCATAAATTAACATACTTTAAAGAACTTGAACTTTTCTGTTTTGCAGATTCTTTTTTTGATTGATCTTAGGAAATATTCTAATATTTTGAGATACTGGATTTTTGACTTTCATGAGCTGTAAGCTCTAATCATCAAAATTAAAACCAAAAAACTTTTGAAATGTTTTACTTTACATGTAATGAATCTAGAATATGTGAAAGTTTCACTTTTTGAAATAAGTTACCAAAAAAAGAGAACTTTTTCACGATATTCAAATTTTTTGAGATGCACCTGCATATATATATATATATTGTGGCGGGAGGAGCAAACGACAGACACAGTGGGTGTGGCGTCAGGCCTCGGAGAGGCTTTTATTCAAAAGAAATATCA
>JAFVLL020002461.1:0-10445 GCA_021397915.2 Tor tambroides | reverse complement strand
CATATACACATGTATATATATATATATATATATATATATGTGTGTGTGTGTGTGTGTGTGAGAGAGATCAAAAATAATGTAAAAACAGTCATTTTTGATTATTACAATTTCAAATAACTTCAAATGAAATACTTTAAAATACCCTACTAAATATTATTTAAATATAATAAATATAATTACATTTATTTATGTGATGGCAAAGCTTAATTTTGATCCTTCAGAAATCATTCAAATAAGGTGATTATTAATACTGAAAATGGAAGTTGTGCTGCTTAATATTTTTGTGGAAAAGGAGGATTATTATTTGATGAATAGAAAGTTCATAAAGTTAATAAAAAGTTAATAAAAAACAGCATTCGTGTGCAATAGTAACCTTTTATGACAATGTAAATGTCTTTATGGTTTCTTTGATTTCAATTTAATAACTTTATGCATCATTGCTGAATAAATGTATTAATTTCTTTAAAAAAAGACCTTAGTGACCCTAAATTTCTTAAAGTAGTCTATCTATATGTAAAATACTGTAAAAAAGTAAAAATATAGTATTAACCATAAATAAGTAAATAAGTACACAAACATATAATACACAAACAAACAATACTATAATACAAATTCCTAAATATGTTTTTTTCATATAGTGCAAGATGTGGGTCACGATGGTTTACTAACCAACAAGTTCCTGCACTGATCTCTATCTACAGTGCTCGTCTAGCTGAACATGTCAAGATGGCATTGCAGGCAATAATGTTGTAAATAATGTTCAGTTTCTTGCACAGACTGATTGATTCGCTCCATAAAACCTCAGTATATCGCCAGGAGTTGCTCATAACAGTTGCTCATCAGCTAGGCCAAAACTCTCTCATCACCATTAATGCTAAGCCGCATTTGTATTTTTGTCTGCATATTACTTACATATGCAAGGGAGAAAACAAAATTTATGTACCTGTAGTGTACATGTGTGTGTGGGTGTGTGAGTGTGTAAATCTGTCTGTGTTTAATCCGTGCAGGACCAGTACCACTGCATAGGAATCATTAAACACTTCCTGAGACTTAAGCCAGGAGTTGCATCTCTCCTTGGCACTATAAATAGCACCGGTGTGGAATGTGAGAAAGCATGCCGGTCTGACTGCCATCATGGATGCTTTGTGCTACAATTACATAACACACAAGCATCACACAGAACACACACTCAAAGTACGCCGCACAATGCCATCGCCCAGGCATCTCATAAAGTCCATGGGAAAAGAATAGATAGCGAAAAAGAAAAAGAGGAGGAGGAGGGGCCGGTTACCTCCCGATACCTGTCCCGACACGAAAGATCAGGGAGAGGCAGATGGCGTTTGATTAGGTCTTCTACACCCCATTCTTTCTCTGACATACAGGTCATTCAGGTAAACAGAAAGGCCTGTTGTAATCAGGGACGTTGGTTAAATAGTTGTATGGAATGCCATGCCGCAACCTGACCGATGGTTTTGTTATCGAACTTCAAAGCGACGAAACAGAAACAGGCTCACAGCAGTTGTTTCGGACAGGGGGTCAAAGCGGTTTCGCTACTCTTCGCAGAGCCTCTGACTTCCTCGCCAGCTGTTCTTGATTTCCTCTACACCACTGCTGCTCCCTCGGCCTCTTCCCCCTCGAGCTCCTCATATAAACGTCCCATGGACGCCACTTGACTCTTCTGACGCGTTCAGGGCTTTCTAGCACGTCACTGCTGAACATTCGGGGTTTAGTGCAGCATTCATTATGACGTGAGCATAAATGCAATTAGTTTTGTGCTGTTGGCTCTTTTTTTTTAAATTGAAACCGAAATAAAATGGAAAATGAAAGAAACTCAGTAGAAAGCCTTGTAGTTTTCTCCTGAATTTGAACAGCTGTTCCACGCAAGTCACGCACCTCACATGATGGGCTATTAAAAATTTAGGCTAATTTGTTTTGTGCTCTTAACTACCAATAAGAACGTTGTCCTATTTTGTGATCCACTCCACAAAATTCTTAGGATTTTTTCCCAAAGTCGGCATGGAAATGTCATGTGGGACTGTTTTAGAAGACCTCAGAATCTGCATTTTTCTGTAATGAACACCAATGATGTTCCTTTGATTTATTAAGAATGTTGCTGTATGGAGAATTTTAATATATATGGGGGTAAGTTGAGCCATTTTTAGCTGAGCTGTCCTTTATTCAAGCAGAAATGACAAAGAGTATTAAAATGACCTCTATCATATTTGAGGACATCGGCTAGTAGCTGATATGAGAAGAAAACATCTACAGTGTAAGGCCACAGAATGTCATAGTCTTAAATTTATGGGCAACACATACAGGAATGTTCATTTTAAATAAAAATATGAACAACAATAGGAAAAATGCATTAATGCACAACCTACACAGTTTTATTTTTATTATAAAAGCCTGACATATGAAATAATTGGAGCAGTTCACTAGTGCTGTCAAACGATTAATCGCGATTAATCGCATCCAAAATAAAAGTTATTTACATAATATACGTGTTTGTACTGTGTATATTTATCGTGTATATACATACAGTATATATTTTGAAAATATTTACATGTATATATTTATGTTCATATAATTTATATTATATATAAATAATATATAAACATTTTTCTTAAACATATACGTGTGTGTATTTATATATACATAATAAATATACACAGTACAAACACATTTTTTGTCAACAAAAACTTTTATTTTGGATGCGATTAATCACGATTAATCGTTTGACAGCACTACAGTTCACTGAACCTGTAGACAAAACTTGATTATCGTATTTGATACATCATGCTTTTATACAGTATGACATGATGAGAATGTGACGCTCAAACTCCAGGAATGTATTTTTTGTATCATATTTGATAATCACATTTTAAAATGATTTTTCTAAAAAATGATGTATAATCAAATAAACCAAGATGTAGCTTCAGTCCAGTAGCATTCATCTTAAAACATTATCAAAAATGTAAAAGTTAGGCTATTTATGCATGTATGAAATAAAAAAAAGGTACATTTTACAATTATACTAAAAGGCCTTTTACTTTCTAAAAAGCATTAGATATCAATGAGACTACAGAAGGCATATAGCAGATCAAAGTTTTGATCATGTTGATGACTAGAGGCCATAGAAATGTGCTTATCAAATATGATACACTAGGCTTTATAGGGTTAATATTTTCATAAACCAACCTGGAAGAGTTCAAAATTAAGCTCAAAATTACTATTAGTTGAGCCACTGGCACAGCTTACCCCAAAGCATCTGGCACACTTTACTTCACAGCTTCCAAAAAAAACGTATAATTATTATTTTTATTTTTTTTAGCATTAATGCTTGCCATTTTTCTCATGTGCAGCTCTACATGACCAGGCTGTTCTAAATATATACAGCAGGAAATATTCACAGTAACCTAGATTAAAAAGAATTTCCTCTATACACTATTAAATTTGAGGTTATTCAAATCATTCATCAATAGGACACTGTTTATTGGTTCACACAATGCAATATGCAAAGCATGGCATGCACTCGTGGCTTGTAGCATGCAAAGCAGAATTTCAGACAAATAAAGATATGTTCTACCAGTTCTCTGGCCTAAAATGACCGCATGGTACACGACTAATGGAGTAAATCTTAACGTTTCCACTTTTACCTCCATAAGTCAAACGGCAAAAATGCTGCTGATGAACACACACAGGGTGATGCACGATATTTTTTACAGCCAGTCCAAATCGAGACTAAATATTTCACAGTTGGCTCTTCTCTCACACTCACATAAACACAAGCAGGCTCTCATGGAGAGTGGGCTGAAGGCGAGGTTCAGACTTCACCATGATGGACCTTCCCTTCCATTAGAGTCTCTCCACTCAGAAGAGCTTTTAAAACTTTACTGCATTACGTCACACGAAAAAGCAAGAGACTGCATTTGAGGACGAGCAATAAAGCCTATAAAATCTTTAGAGGAAAATGTGGCAGATGAAAGTGAAAGAAACCTCCCCTGCACTTCAGCAGGACAGAATGTGGTTAAAAGTTCAGCTGTTCCGACGCGAGCTTCGTGTCAATGCCCTCAGTGATGATAACGCAACCACTGAGCTGCTCTTCATGGTGGAACGTCAGTTACGAGCACCCACAACCTGTTGCCACATGCTTCGGTTTTATCAAACGTTGCTCATTCTGGCCTGTTGTGGTAAAAAGCAAAATGGAACTCTGTTTTGATACCATCTAAATGGGTAACCGAAGAAAAAAAGTCCAAATTACAGGAAACATTATTTAGCTTTTCTGCACAAAATCAGGCAAATAACAGGTGATCCTTAAATATGTATTGTTATATTTAAAAACGCATACTTAATGTACATTCATTTACATTATAGACAACTTTGATATCAGATTATTTTCCCTTTAAGGTGGCACTTCAGTCCAGTATTTCTAGGGCTGTCAAAATCCAGCACATGACAACAATTATCTAATCACCCAGCCATGTATTCTAAG
Organism: Tor tambroides; assembly: GCA_021397915.2. Lineage (NCBI taxonomy): Eukaryota > Metazoa > Chordata > Actinopteri > Cypriniformes > Cyprinidae > Tor > Tor tambroides. The sequence continues at coordinate 5,953 of JAFVLL020002461.1, read as the reverse complement.
AGTACCAGGACAGCTGAAGGTCACACTATCTTGACCTTTCCTTTTCCTTATGCTGGAACTCTGTTCTAGCACCTCTTCACTACTTACAATATCAGTGAGCAGCTCTTAAAGAAAAGAGTTGACACAAAAATAAAGATTCTATCTTTATTTACTCACATTGACATGGCTCATTTCTACACAATGAAAGTTTGTAATAAAAATTGGCAATCAATATCCAAAATGCACCATTAAAAGACTGCTAAGCACTATATTCGGACTCTTCTGAAGCCATATGCTAGCCATATGCAAAGCCAGAGCCATGTCTTGAATATTGTCCAGATTCACAGTATTTATAAACAGTAGTCAAAAAGTCTCTGGATCACCTACTATTTCTGGCGAGATTTGTCCAATGGATACTTTACTATGCCATTAGGCCATGGGAAAGGATTGGTGATTGGCAGCGAAGCAACGCAACTGGCTGGTACTGTAGGTCACATGACAATGACAACATGACGAATGTAGTACATCTGGATTACATTCATACTACATAGAAACTACTTTAAAGAGACTTAAGGGAATAAAGAAAAAGAAAGAAAAACTGTAAAAGAACTAGAATTGAGTGTGAAGTAATTCATTAGAATTGTTTGTTTTATAATTAGCCCACATTCACTCTTAAACGAATGCCTCATACATCAAAAATGCCTGTTTATGTTTCTTGTCTTGTCACAACACATTCAATTAGAACTTACATGAATCATTTTAGAGATAGACTACATTTTAGATTCGAAATGACAATTCATAATTAAAAAAAAGGCAAAAATGTACAAAAAACGTTTGCCTCACTGGAAATTACTGATGGGCATTTAACATTAAATTAAATGTTAAACATAAAAAATGAAATGTTTAGCTGCTTGCATCATGCTGAAATTCATGTCTGGTTTCTGTAAACAGTAAAGCCTGCCTTCAAACATTTTGACACTGACAAACTCTGTTAAACCTCTGAAATAGACATCCCAAAAATTAACTTAAAAGATGTACTTTTTGTCATTCTAAAACCATAAAGTGGTGCATAAAAGAGCAGCATTAAGAATATTAAACAATATGGGTGGACAATTAAGCCATTATCTGATTATTGGAGGAGGCCACGTCCTAGACAGCAGAGGTCATGTATAAAAAAAACCAGACAGCTCAAGCTTTACACCTTAGCGACTAACTTTTTTTCCAGATTTTAAGATGCACATACAATTTCCGAACACCTAGCCATCTTCTCTTAATACATGCGCATTTGACTGAAAAACATTAAATTCTGACTCCAAACACAACCCAGACACAACTTTCCTTCGACCACTTCTAAATGTACCCAACGCCACAAGTCAGTCAACAAGTTAGTATTGATATTGACCGTGTGGAATTAGATCAGACAGAAATGACATGAGCTAAGGCAACAGACATCCACTCACAAGCCAACCGGCCATTTACAATGAGTCAAATTCAATTTTCACGCCTATCAGTCTCGGCCCAACACAAGCTTCAGCACTTCTGCTACATATTTGTGTTGCTGGTGCCACAGCACATCCATCCAATGTGGCAGTCACTGCAAGACTGGGTGTGGATAAGCAATGGTTTAACAAAATGTCATTTGAGAAATATGTATGTCCGGCCTATTGGAGCAATAATAATGATTTTGCTGGGTGACATCAAAAAATTTTAGGCTTTAAAAGACAGTCAATAAAATACATCCCATCAATATGATGTTCATACTGTATGATATTGCAACGAACCAATTTAAAACTTTTTTTTTTTTTTTAAATAAGAGAATTTTATTATTCAGTCAAAAGTCAGAAATAACCAGCTTTAAAAAAAAAAAAAATCTCTCATTATGCTATATTATCACCAAATCTTGGATTCAGTCTTTTTTTCAGCTTGTTTCCTTTTAATTAGCACAGGTTTAGCATTTCTTTTTTTTAAACTGATCAGTTCTATGTCATTGATCTGAGCTCATTCACCTCAGTTTTTGAGTGAAAAAACATTATTTGTGGATAATTTTGGCAATGTTCACTCAAAAAACTGAGGTGCATGAGCTCAGATCAATAATATAGCATAGCGAGAAATTTATAAGCTATTTTTTTGTAGGCCGGTCATTTTTGATTGGGAACACCACATGTGTAAAATCACTAAAATTAATCAACAGAATCAGCAAGTTTTAGCCCAATGTAATAACATTTGCAACTTGCAATTTAGGGAAAAAGAAAATCCTCTCCTGGTCAAACTCATTGGAATAAGTTAGCCAGACTACTTGTTTGATCAAGTAGTAGAGTAAATACAGTAGAAATCTAGTTTGATTTAAAACAAAGTATATTTAGCTTTTCACTGAATGAATAGCTAAAAATTATGTTGATAATTTTCATTTATGCTACCGTATATGCACGAATATGTCAATGCATAGTACTTGGTACTATTTTTTTTTTTTTAACTAAAATATATCAAAAATTGGCATACTGAGTGTTCTGTGAATGTCCTGAGTGATAATGCAAATGAGTGTTTGAATCAGTGTTTTAATTCAAATAATAACAGATTCACAGAAAGAATCAACCATCCCAACTCTTAACACTAGTAATAAAGTTTAATTTAGAGATTTGCAACCACATTTGACAGACAGTTTTGTCCAAAGCAATGAACTAGGCATTCCTTGAGAATCAAACCCATGATCTTGGTGTTGCTAGCACTATGCTCTACTGTTTCAGATACAGGAATTTCTTTTAAATATATCTATTATAAATACTATTATATAATCTGTTTTAACATTAGAACACCAAAGTTAGGAAAACAGGCAATAAAAACTGTATATAGCTAGCATACTTATCACAAATATTCAGCCCCAACTAATAGAAATGCTTACTTTAGCAAACGACACCTATAATTCAACAACTACATTTCTGTAAGGAACCGATTCTGCGTCAACAGTACGCATTTTAGCTGTGTATTAACAACACAAGAATGCAATACCTCAATGCAGTGACGTAACTTTTTAGCATCTGGCTGAAGCAGCAGCTCAAATTTTCCTCGTTTTATATGTGACACAGTATTTCTTTTTCTCTCAATTCTTTCTCCCTGCTTTCGCTGGCTTGCATTTGCTATCAGTCTTTTTTTGCTCTCTGTTCTTTAGCCTCCTCCTTTGCCTCTGTCTTCATTTAGATGGGTCTGGATGACGTTTATTCTTCAGGATTTCACATGGCACAGTTTCCAGCGAAGCGGAGCGGCCTGCCAGCTCCAGACTTCTTGAATGGGAAGGAGAGCCCCTTGTCCGCCGTCGTCATGGGTTACGACGTGCACTCCACATCGCCTAAGTTGTCAGAGGAGGCCAGGGTCGGATTACAGCCTTGCTTTGGAATTCACCCCCTACCATTTCTCAGACATAGTCAGTCACTCATTCTTTGAAAAGACACCAACACAATGCTACTTCCATGAGAGGTTGCCAAAGAAAAAAAATGACCTAAGGTCCTGGTTAACAGGCCTGTTCTCGGTTATTGTTCCGTGGTACATTTGATGCTGTCGACTTAATGCAACAGTCTACAAATTCAGGATGGGTCAAAATGATTGAATAGTTATCCAACAATCAACTAGTTTCTGAAGATTTTTTTTTTTTTTCAACTATTTGAATCTCAGTTTTTCAAATGGCACATGAAGTTCAACTTTTAAATAATTATATACAATAAGAAATGCATGTGATTTTGGAGTGTACTGGATGCATAAATTAAAAATTTTTATCATTAAATAATTCCTCCAGAAAATGCACTGACAATCAACTGTCCAAGTCAATTACAAAAACATGCTGTTTATTCCACCCCCAAAATATAATTATTCCAAGTGAAATGAGATGTTCATGAGAAAAACGTAGGGAAGGAATAGGTTGGATGGTGAAAAGTGGGTAATCCATAACAGAATGAAGCCAAATGGAAAGAATAATGTTTTCAAAAATAATGTCTAAATCATTTCCAGCCTCACCAGCAACATCAGTTGAAATGGAATGTTGTTTCAGAGGAAGTTAATACATTTTGATTAAAGATTATAAAGAAAAATATTAATTTGGAATAACACTCACCGATAAACCATTCAGGAAACTTAAGAAGGTTGGATTTGATTTCATACTGACATCCTACTCTGAGCTGACCCTGGACTGAAAACAACGAGGCTCTTTTTTTTTTTTATCTCCTATCTGCCTGTGATAATGACACCAGATATCTGAGGTCCTGAACTGGGCTGATATGTTTGTCTTCTGTCATCTTCATATTTCTCCTCTCGCAAATGAACTTCCCTCATAAATCTAAACAATTCTCACAGTTCATGCTTGTGGAAATTTACTAGGCTTGTAGAACTGCATAATGCATGTGCATTGGGACTTACTGTAACATTGGATCACTTCACCTCTGATGCAGCAGCTTACAGTAGGAAATGATGTCACTAGTGGTGGGAGGAAAGGGTAAGCATACTTGAAACATACTCCATGCAAGTACAAATGTGGCAACGCTTGCTCAGTTTATGTGTCAATGCATTTCAATGTGTGTCAGAGAGCAAGCATGTGCTGCAAACTCAGGCGCTGCCACAGGGGGTGCCACAATATAGAAACCTCCCTCATTTACAACTTTACATCTTGCAATTGTGAGTGTATTTCTTGCAGTAACAGAGTTGCATTTGCAAGAACTTTATATCTCATAATTGCGACTTCGTATCTCACAGCTGCACATTTATTTTTGTAAACACTAAAAATTACATATTTTATTTTTTATTTGAGGTGGAAGCCGGCTTCAATATTATAGTGTATTTCTCGCAATAACAGGAAACAAAGTTGCATTTGCAAGTAACAGATCTTTATATCTCATAATTGCAATGTTGTATCTCACAGATGTGACTACTTCCGTTTAGCAAACTCTCTCACAATTTCCCATTTTATATTTTACTCTGAGTTGGAAAGGCCTTCCGTAATATAGTTTGCATTAGCGTATTTCTCACGGTAGGGCTGCACGATTAATTCGAATGCGATTTCCATGCGCATTTTGTCAGTAAAGCCAGTTCCGTAACCAGCAGTAAATCTTAGGGCCCTATGAAATCCGTTTTATTTTTTCCCAAATTCAGTTTTATTTTTTTCTAAATTCTTTTTTCCGTTTTAATTTTTCTGGACTCCTTTTTAATGGTCAAATTAAATTTTATTAATCAAAAAGCATGTCTAATTAATTAAAACCATGAAACTTATACAATTTAACATTAATTTATTAAAAGTGTAACAAAAATGACATCATGTTTAGGGCTGTATGAAATGTTTTATTTTTTTCTCAAATTATGTTTTATTGTTACCAAATTCTGTGTTTTAGCATGTCTAATAATTTGAATGCATACAAACAATTTTTATTTATTCTTACAGTAGCCTTATGAAATGTTTTTTCCCCCTCAGAAATTCTGTATTTAAATTTTACTGGTTATCAGATGAAGGCATAAAACATTAATTCAAATATAAATTAAATCAATGAAAATTAAACATTTAAATTTGACAAATAAAGGGGATTTACTATTAAAATTAAAATATTTTGTGATTATTTCTTAAAACAAATAAAGTTGTATTATTTTTCAACAGTAGTAGTAGTAGTATTATGTACATTCTACTAAATAATAGTAATATAGCCTATTTCTGGCACAATGTCGTTAAAAAGTTAAACCGAACTTTTATTTTGACGGGTTGCTGTGAATACCTTTGAAGTACTGTGTGTATATATGACATGACGCTAGTTTTACTCAAATTAAATGGTAAAATGCTCGTAAAGTGACTCTCAGAGCAGTTTTGGAGATATTGTTCATGTATTTATGTCCTCATTGAGACGGCAGAGATTCATACAGAGACTCGCAGAACATGCAGGATTCATATTTAAATCGACTTTTGCGGCTTAATATTTACAGATACTAGTCCATATCGTGATTTGAT
>JAFVLL020002460.1:0-19069 GCA_021397915.2 Tor tambroides | reverse complement strand
AGGATCATGTGACACTGAAGACTGAAGTAATGATGCTGAAAATTCAGATTTGATCACATAAATAAATTATATTTTAACAGATATTCACATAAAACAACGTTATTTTAAATCATAAAAATATTTGACAATTTTTACTGTATTTTGATCAAATAAATGCAGCCTTGGTGAGTGGAAAAGCCATATATTTCAAAAACATTAAAAAAATCTTACCAACCCCAAACTTTTGACTATTAGTATACATTTATATAAATGTATACATATAAACATTTTTAAATATAATATAATATAAAGTTACATTTATTTTAAGATTTAATATTAATTTTAATATATTTATAATATCAACATATTTCTTTAAATGCTACAGTAAATATATTTAAGTATATTAATATCAATAAATATATGCTCACCAGGTTCCCCACAGACAGCATGCGGTTGAAGTCGTCTGTCATGGGATAGTGCTCCAGAGCCATGAAGAGCGTGTTGAGAACGATGCAGATAGTGATGGCCAGATCCAGAAACGGATCATTCACCATGAACTTCACCCACTCCTTCACCTTCAGCCATCCAGGGCAACACGTCCAGACCAGATACTTGTGTGCAAACACGTACCAGCACGGGTGACACTTCTGCTGCGCCTCCTCCAGCTCTGTCAACCAGCGGAGAAAACATTACCCATGCATTCCTAAAAACAAAGCTTCATTTGGTTCATTTTCTTCTCAAGAACCTTGAACTGACCATATATGTGACCCTGGACCACAAAACCAGGGTCAATTTTTTGAAATTGAGATTTATACATACATCTGAAAGCTGAATAAATGAGCTCTCCATTGATGTATGGTTTGTGAGGATTGGTCAGGATACAACTATTTGAAAATCTGGAATCTGAGGGTGCAAAAAAATCTAAATATTGAGAAAATCACCTTTAAAGTTGTCCAAATGAAGTTCTTAGCAATGCATATTACTAATCAAAAATTAAGAGTTGATATATTTACAGTAGGAAATTTACAAAATATCTTCATGGAACATGATCTTAATATCCTAATGATTTTTGGCATAAAAGACAAATGGATAATTTTGACCCATACAATGTATTGTTGGCTATTGCTACAAATATACCTGTGCTACTTAAGACAGCTTTTGTGCTCCAGGGTCACATATGTTTCTTTAAGTTCACAATGTTTCATTATAAACCCTTCAGATCACTCTGTTGAGCTGTATTGTTGTTTATGGGCTCATTATAACAAAACAAATGCTTAGTTAAAAAGTTATATGGTTCTCCTGTTCCTGTGGCATTTAAAGGTTCAGCCATTTGATTAGCTTCAACCATTTTATACCCAGTTTGTAAACCCCGCCTTCCAAACCCATGTCAGCCAATCCAATGCCAGCAAGCCTGAAGGTGCACAATGACTGACAGGCGTCTAGTGTTTCTGATTGGTTCTCTGTGTAGTTTGTTTCTGTTTGAAGCCAGAGGCACAGGTTTATTTCTCAGGACTCTTATTTGACTGATATCTAGGTAGGAGGAATATTATGCATAATATTAAAGCATAAATTGAATGTAATGTAAGGATGGACTGTTTATCTGTCGGGATGAATATATTAAATCAAAACATTTACATAAACCATTAGAGGCCTCACGATACAGTGATTTCATAGTCTACATAAATATACACTACCAGTCAAAAGTTTTTGAACAGTAAGATTTTTAATGTTTTTTAAAGAAGTCTCTTCTGCTCACCAAGCCTGCATTTATCTGATCTGAAGTACAGAAAAAACAAAATAAATCTGAAATAATTTTGCTATTTAAAATAACTGTTTTCTATTCGAATATATGTTAAACCGTAATTTATTTCTGTGATCAAAGCTGAATTTTCAGCATCATTACTCCAGTTTTCAGTGTCACATGATCTTCAGAAATCACTCTAATATGCTGATTTGCTGCTCAAGAAGCATTTTTCAATATTATTATTATCAGTATTTAAAACAGTTGAGTACATTTTTTTCAAGATTCTTTGATGAATAGAAAGATCCAAAGATCAGCATTTATATATATATATTATTGTTTTGGAACATAAATGAATGCTTTTATTTAGCAAGGATGCTTTAAACTGATCAAAAGTGATGATAAAGACATTTATAATGTTACAAAAGATTTCTATTTCAGATAAATGCTGTTCTTCTGAACTTTCTATTTATCAAAGAAACCTGTAAAAATTCTACTCAGCTGTTTTCAAAATAATAATAATATAAATGTTTTTGAGCAGCAAATCAGAATATTAGAATGCTTTCTGAAGGATCATGTGATGCTGAAGACTGGAGTAATGATGCTAAAAATTCAGCTTCGAAATCACAGAAATAAATTATATTTTAAAATATATTCAAATAGAAAACAATTATTTTAAGTAGTAAAAATATTTCAAAATTTTACTGTTTTTTTCTGTACTTTGGATCAAATAAATGCAGGCTTGGTGAGCAGAAGAGACTTCTTTAAAAAACATTCCAAATCTTACTGTTCAAAAACTGTTCAAAAACTGCATTTGAATTCAATAACTACCACAACAGATTTAGAAAAAAGCATAATTTACAGCTCAGCATTGAAATTGTTGGCTTGTAGCAAACACCACATGAATAGGTCACGATGAAAAGTTAGCATGTTGTTTTTCTACCCAACCGAGGTTGAATCACACTTGACAAGCAAGGATGCGTGTTTAGGAGGAACCTGTAAGCGTTCTAATGAGAAATGAGACAGAGACGGACATCTTGTGGCTCTAGATTTGGCTCTGCGGCAGTAATGTGCTACTAACTCCTGCGATGAGCCGCTGCGGTGCTGTGATAGACCACAGCGGGTGCAGTCGACCTGTCAGCCTTTATTTCATCCTCCACAAGAGAAACTGACCAACAAACAGACCTTCAGTTAACACCGCGTTCACCTTAACACAGCAGGAACTAAACTGCAGATGACGTGTAACGTTGTTTGTGAGTTTTTAATGTTGAACTATGAGAATCATGATTACGTTTAGTTCATTAAATTATAAAATAAAAAAGTAAATTATTTACGATTTAAAAAAATAAAAAAATGTATTAATTAAACACGGTATTTATTTATTTATTTATTTATTCATTCATTTTATTTATGCATGCTTTACTTGGAAAAAAGAAAGACTCCCTCTATATGATGTTAACAGTCACTATAATGTTGTAAGTTTGCACTCTAGATAGTTAGTTGATTATATTTTACTGTAAACTTACTGTATGGCACTTTTCACAATATGTATCATTGCAAGCAAAAAACAAACAAGGTTTTTGTAGTTGCTAGGCTGTGTGGGTGGTTGCTTTGGCATTGCTAGTGTTCCGAATGATTTTTAGCACATTTCTATGTGGTTGCTAGGGTGTCTGGGTTGTTTTAGGGGGTTTCTAGGGTATCTGGATTGTTTCTAGGGGGTTGCTAGGGTGTCTGCTTTGTTTCTAGAGGGTTGGTAGGGTGTCTGCTTTGTTTCTAGAGGGTTGCTGGGTATCTATATTGTTTCTAGGGGGTTTCTAGGGTGTCTGTATTATTTCTAGGGGGTTGCTAGGGTGTCTGTTTTGTTTCTAAGGGGTTGCTAGAGTGTCTGCATTGTTTCTAGGGAGTTGCTAGGGTGTCTTCATTGTTTCTAGCAGGTTGCTAGGGTGTCTGTATTGTTTCTAGGGGGTTGCTAGGGTTTCTACTTTGTTTCTAGGGGATTGTTAGGGTGTCTGCATTGTTTCTAGGGGGTCGCTAGGGTGTCTGGACTGTTTCTAGGGGGTTGTTGGGGTATATGCCTTGTTTCTAGAGGACTGCTATGGTGTCTGGGTTGTTTCTAAGCGGTTGCTAGGGTGTCTGGGTTGTTTTTAAGGGGTCCCTAGGGTGTCTGCATTGTTTCTAGGGGGTTGCTGGGGTGTTTGTATTGTTTCTAGGGGGTTGCTAGGGTGTCTGCTTTGTTTCTAAGGGGTTTCTAGGGTGTCTGCATTGTTTCTAGGGAGTTGCTAGGGTGTCTTCATTGTTTCTAGCGGGTTGCTAGGGTGTCTGTATTGTTTCTAGGGGATTGCTAGGGTGTCTGCATTGTTTCTAGGGGGTCGCTAGGGTGTCTGGACTGTTTCTAGGGGGTTGTTGGGGTATATGCCTTGTTTCTAGAGGACTGCTATGGTGTCTGGGTTGTTTCTAAGCGGTTGCTAGGGTGTCTGGGTTGTTTTTAAGGGGTCCCTAGTGTGTCTGCATTGTTTCTAGGGGGTTGCTAGTGTGTTTGTATTGTTTCTAGGGGGTTGCTAGGGTGTCTGAGTTGTTTCTAGGGTATCTGCGTTGTTTCTGGGGGTTGCTAGGGTGTCTGGGTAGTTGTGAGCACATTGTGAGCAATTGCTAGTGTTGATTTGCAGTTGCTAAGGCATTGTGGGTTTTCTCAAGAGTTGTTTTATGGTTGCTAGCGTGCTCTGGATAGTTGCTCGGATATCTGGGCAGTTTCTAGGTGGTTGCTAGGGTGTTGCTAGGTTAGTTATTCAGGCAAATACAGAGACTTCATCACACTGTTTTCTTGCACTGTAGATGCTATTTGTGTTTTGTCTTGAGCTGCTCATTATTTAGGTTAAATCTGTGGTACTATTATTTAATCATTATTCAGCTATAAAATCATTAATGTACTAATGTAATAAATTAATGTACTTCTGTCATAGCAAATGGGAACTGATTAATGATTAAGCACAGTACATAATTCAGGCCCTGAGTAGTAAAACTATGGTGGAAACTATGATTATGAATGACTATGAATTTTTGTAAAGGGTATGTCGTATTTTTGCAATACGGCTGTTCCAGTGTCAGCATATTTATATACAAATAAATCAGTAAGCGGTAGCTGGCAATCTATCACACACGTATGTAAGCATCACCTGACATAACGTGCTCATTATAGTAAATTTGGCCTGCTGGTGTCCTGCCGTGTCAGCTTTCACATGCGTGATAATGAGGATTGGCATTTTCTTATGCTAGCAGATCTAAACTCAGACCCTGTGAGCTCAGGCCTTCTTCTGTTAGCAACTTTTGTGCTGACCAAACAAGAATCCAGAAAAGACTCAAAAATATAGGCCATTTTTGTTCACAGGTGACATTTCATTCCCTCTAGTGAGGAGAGCACACTAACCGTATGACATAAAACTGTCTTCGACTGATTTTGATGAATAATCCTGATGTTTCTACCAATAACCTTATGTTTCTCCATGTTACTTCGCTATAAGTACCATAACAATACTTATATTAGCAAAGAAAATTAAATTAGTGTCCATGCCAGTACGCAATAACATTTTGTTTATCTGTTGCTTTAAACGCTCACACTCTTTCAGACAGATTCTAATTGGCTGCCAACATTATTATTATTCATTAGCTGGAAAAATCATTATAAAATTGATTCCAATTAAATTGTTCCTTTGCGTTGTTATCATTATAGTTGTGTGGACTTTACTGTTCTTGTAGCATTAGAACAATTATTAAAACGTTATAGTTATCATTATACTTATTGTCCTTATTGTGAACGGGCTTTGAAAGATAACTGTTAAGATAATTAGCATCCATATTGGCTTACGATAACATTGTTTATTATTAGCGCACACTGCCGTTTTGCCACTTTAAATAGTCAATTTCGTTAAACTCAGGTGGAATCTGATTGACTAGAAGAAATCGTTCTGAAATTGATTCCAACAATATCGTTCCTCTGCATCTTTATTGTTATAATTGTGATGAGTTGTGACTTTACTATTCTCATAGAATTAGAACGATTATTAAAACATTATAGTTATTGTTGTAGTTACTATCCTTGGGTTTGAATGAGCCTTGAATGATAACTATAAAGATAATTATCATCCACATCGGCAGACAATAACATTCTGTTTATTATAAGTGCACACTGCTATTTTGTCTTCTGAAACTTAAAATGCTCAATTTCATTCAAATCAGGTGGATTCTGATTGGCTGTGGGAAAAAATCGTTTTGAAAGTGATTCCAATTATATTGTTCCTCTGCGTTGTTATCGTCATAGTTGTGTGGACTTTAAAATTTTCGTAGTATTAGAGTGATTATTAAACCATCATAGTTGTTGTCCTTTATGTGAACGGGCCTTTACTGATAACTAGAAAGGTAATTAGCATTCACCTTGCTGTACGATAACAGTCTGTTTATTATAAGTTTGCACTGCTTTTTTGTCATCTGCCAATTTAAATACTCAATTTCGTTAAACTTACGTGGATTCTGATTGGCTGTTAATGTTTTTATCGTTCATCAGCCAGAAAAAAAAGGTCTGAAAGGGATTCCAACTATATCGTTCCACTGTGTACGATAACTATAACTATATCAGTGTACAATATTTTTCTGTTTATTATAAGCGTGCGCTTCAGTTTTGTCATGTGACGCTTTAAATTCTCAAGCTCGTTAAAGTTGGGTAGATTCTGATTGGCTGTCAATCTTTTTATCGTTCATCAGCTGGAAAAATGAAAGTGCTGAAAGTGATTCCAACGATATCGTTCCTCTGTGTTGTTATCGTTATCAGTGTTGGGTAAGTTACTCTAAAAAAGTAATTAATTACTAGTTACTAATTACATCTTTAATTGGGTAATTAGAGTACTGTACAAATTACTCTCTCCAAAAAGTATTTAATTACTTATTACTAATTACTTTCTAAATCCCATATCAACCTCGACAAGTTAATGATACAAGGATAGACATAAAATGGTTCTTTTAATTCTTTCAAATAAATAATAGATAACTACATAAATTATTCTGGTCATACTTTAGATTAGAGTCCAATTCTGACTATTAAGTAACTATTAACTATGACTTTTGCCTCAATATACTCCTAATTACTGCTTATTAATACTTAGTAAAGTAGTTGTTAAGTTTAAGAATTTGGTAGGATTAAGGATTTAGAATAAAGTCTTGCAGAATAAGATGTTAATATGTACTTTTTAGGTAATAATAAACAGCCAATATAACAGTAATATTCATGCTAATAACCATCTAGTTAATAGTGAGAATTAGACACTAAAGTGTTATCAATATTCTTATTAACGCACCAAAGTATTTAAAGTGAGAAGGGTACATAAAAAGCATGCACTTTAATTTATACTTTAAATTTTGATGTTAAATCCACTATTGTATTGCGTATAAATGTTCTACAGTCTATACACAGTATTTAGCTCAATTACATAAGAAGTAACTGTAATTAAATTACAGAAAAAATAAGAGTAATCCCTTAATTTACTTTTTCAAGGGAAAAGTAATTAAATTACAGTAACTAATTACTTGATTACACTGATCGTTACAGTTGTGTGGACTTTTCTGTTGTCATAGAAATTTTTAAAACTTTATAGTTCCTTATAGTTATCATCCATGGTCTGAATGCGCCTTCACATATTTCCCAGCAGGAACGTCGCAAACAATGAAAATGAATTCATCACTTGATTTATTTATACACAAACTTCTACAGGCGGTCTACTCTTTTGTTTCCTAAAACACTTAGTCCCGATGGGCATAACAGATTTGAAACTGCTAGGACATTCTGTTACGCTATTATTTATTCGCTAAAACGCTCAGGGAAGAGTCTGGCTTCTTGTGCTGCCCAGGTGATGTCACAGTCTGGCTGTGTCATGATGAAGCAGCAGTGGGGAGGGTTACACCTTTCCTCTGAATAACAACAGCGAGCGGCGTCTCAGGGGACGATATTAACCGCGAGCAGATGGAGACAGTTCTCCTGTCCTCGCACGCACATTGCAGGAAAAGATTTCATGTGGATTTTATGTGCATATGGAGTTGTTTCAGGGTTAATATCTCATTGTTGGCTCGTGTGTGATTGTGGTTGGTTTGTTTTTGTTGTGCTGTGTAGCCGTCAGGTGCTGTATCTTACCTTCCATGGCGTCAGTGATGTAGCTGGTGGCGCTCAGGGTCCGGTCTCGGCCCTCCTGGGGCAGCTGGGGCAGCAGCATACTGCTCAGCTCATTGGTGGAGTTGTGTCCCTGAAAAACCAACAATAGCAGTCACTTAAACGGCTTCATAATGAAATAAACAAGAGCAGATTCATAGCACTAACTGTTCTCTCCTTTACTTCAATTCACTGTACTGTGTTTTTCATATAATATGTTCCTACCAAAGCTTTAGAAGGCAAAAAAATCAAGATTGGTTTATGGTTGCTAGGGTGATTGGGTGGTTGCAAGGGTGTTGCTATATAGTTGCTAAGCGTTCTAAATGAGTTTTAGCACATTACTTCGTGTTAGGGTGTTTAGATGGTTTCCAAGGTGTTGCTATGTGGTTGCTACAGCATTGTTGGTGATTGCAGGGAGATTTTTAAAAACATTGCTATACAGTTGCTAGGGTGTTTAGATGGTTTCTAAGGTGTTGCTATGTAGTTGCTATAGTGTTGTTGGTGATTGCAAGGGCATTTGTAGTGCTGCTGTGCAGTTGCTACCTGTTCCGAATGATGTTTAAGAACACTGCTATGCATTAGGGTGCTTAGATGGTTGCTAGGGTGTTGCTATGTGGTTGCTAGGGTGTTTAGGTGATTGCTAGGGTGTTGCTGTGTGGTTGCAACAGTGTTGCTGGTGATTGCAAGGACATTTCTAGTGTTGCTGTGCAGTTGCTACCTGTTCTGAATGATTTTTAAGCACATAGTGTTGCTATGTAGTTGGTATAATGTTGTGGGCGATTGCAAGGGCATCACTGTGCAGTTGCTACCTGTTCTGAATTATTTTAAGCATATTGCTATGCAGTTGCTAGGGTGTTTCAATGTTTTCTAAAGCATTGCTATGTGGTTGCTACAGCATTGTTGGTGACTGCAGGGCCATTCCTAGTGTCGCTGTGGTTGCTAAAGAATTTAGGTGGTTGCTAAGGTGTTGCTATGTGGTTTCTAGGGTATTGGATTAGTGCTACGGTGTTGCTATGTGGTTGCTACAGTGTTGTTGTTGATTGCAGGGGTAATTGTAGTGCTGCTGTGCAGCTGCTGCCTGTTCTGAATGATTTTTAGGCACACTACAATTCATTAGGGTGTTTGGATGGTTAGGGTGCTGCTATGTAGCTGATAGGGTCTTTGTGCGATTGCTAAGGTGCTGCTATGTGGTTTCCACTGGGTTGTGTAAGTGATTACAAGGGCATTTGTAGAGTTGCTGTGCAGTTGCTAACTGTTCAGAATCATTTTAAGCATATTGCTTTGTGTAAAGGTGTTTGAGTGGTTGCTAGGGTGTTGCTATGTGGTTACTATGGTTTTTCGATGGTTGCTAGGGTGTTGCCAAAGTGTTCTCTGTGATTGTAAAGGCATTGCTCTGCAGCTACTAAGTTTTCTGAACAATGTTGATCACATTGCTATGTGGTTATGTGGTTGCTACAGTGACTGGGTGGTTGCTAGGGTGTTGCTGTGCAGTAGTTACAGTGTAGTGGACATTTGCAAGAGCATTCCAAGTGTTGCTGTGCAGCTGTTAAGTGTTCTGATCGATGTTGATCACATTGCTATGTGGTTGCTAGGGTAACTAGGTGGTTGCCAGGGCGTTACTATGTGGTTGCTAAGGAGTTCTGGATAGCTCCACCCAAAATTCTCTCTGATGTTCTTGTCTAGATAAGACTCAGCAAACACAATAATTGATATGGCATTATTGACTGTGCAAACACACACACACACACACACACACACACACACATTAATCTACAGCACTCATAATGGCATTTAAAAATCAATTCTGTTTAGTGCAAAACAAAAGCCCAATAAAAGCAGCGATTAACCCCCAGCAGCAGATGTCTTCAGTGATAATGGGTGTTTTGGGAAATGTGTTAATTTTTGTTAAAGGCTTTTATCCATTTGCTGTTTTAATGTTTTTAATCCGAGGTCTTCGAGTCAATGATATGATGTCTGTCTGTAAAAATGACCCTCTGATTATATAATGTGTTTTTGATCGCAGGTAATCAAAGGAATGACGCAAGAATGCTTCGTCGCGGCCCACCAGAACGCCCACTCCTGCTGTTCAGACGAGCGGGAAACACCATCGTTTGTGTGTGTGTGTGTGTGTGTGTGTGTGTGTGTGTGTGTGTGAGAGACGCTGCTGCTGCGACTCTTATTCAACATCTGTTGCTACGTTACCATGACTACATCGCCAAGACAACAGGGTATCCGTGCCTCCATCACACAGTCCAGACAGTTTTCAGACTCCTTTCCTTTCTGAGTAATTCAGATATTTCTGGCAGGATGTCATACTTCCCATTTCAAAAGCTCATATGAAAGAAAAATCACTTTAAATACACTTTAAATACACTCTCTAGACTGCTTTGAGATTAAATGGAGAGCAAACTGAAATTTTGCTGCTTCTCAGATGAGAAAAAGACCTCAGTATTCTTACGTGTCTCTTATTAGACTCAATATACAAATGTTAAAAATCAAGAGTATGAAATCTCAGTATGAACTAATATTTCTCAATATCAGAGCTGCTCCACTTTCATTTTACAGCTCTATATTCTTGCAGTACATCAAGAAGTGTCTCATTTCTTTGTTTTAAGTTTTCCAAAAGGATTTTTTGAAACAAATGTGTATTTTTGTTTGTTTATTTATTCTATATTTTAATAAAATAAGTATTTTTTATATGCATGACATTTAATATAAATTAATAATAATAAATAATAGCATTCATGGTCTTTACCGTACAGTATGTATCTATGGAAATCATTTATGCAGTCACTTATGTAACAGATGCGTGCAGTAATTGCTAATTAAGCATGCAGTGCATTTCAGTATATGGCATCTGAAGAGGTTCATATGGCGTTTCGATCAGTGTTGTTGAGTACACTGATAACACGGCATTCTGGGAAGTGTACTTGTGTTTCCAGGGAAAAGCTCCAATCACAGACCTCTCACTGAGTCATGTTTTGATTATACGTCACATGTTAAATATGTCTACTGTATGTGTAGAGATAAAATAGATATACAAAAATAAACTCCACATACCTGTTCAGAACATGTCTGGCATGCATTTCACCCCCCCCCCCCCCCCCAAAAAAAAAATTAAAAAAAAAATATAAAAAAGTATTATGTTTTTTATATTTGTTTATATTTATTAGAATTTTTAAAAAAATATTTTTATAAAATATTTTAATAAAATTAATAAAATTTAAATTTTAATATTTATTGTATTCAACATTATAACAACAACAACAACAATAATAACCATCATCATCATCCTCATTATTATTATTAATTACTAAATAAAATATTTAAAAATTACATAATCAAAAATAAATGAAGAAATAATATAATAAACGATACATAGTAACAAAGTAAACAAATATAAACAATAATTAATAGAAGATATATTACTGTTGGAAATATTAATGTTGTTTTTTTTTTTTACAAATGGTTCCTCTTTTGTAAGTTGCTTTGGACAAAAACAACACATTATAGTATACTGAATATAATTTTAAATATAAAATAAAATGTAGAATATGATTCTGAGGTGAAATAAGACCTGGACATGTTCTTATAGGTTTTTGTCAGATGCAATCCATGCAATATCCTTGCAATAACATCTGTACTGTAAAAACCATTAGATTACTGCTGCTTTCAGCTTAATATCTAATAATGCAAAATGTCTAGACAATAAAAAATCTATAATGTTTGCTGGTCCCGAGACTTATTGCATTAAAATAACCAGAGTCTTTGAGTTATTCCGTGTGACACACAGACGAACATTTGCAAACGCAGGAAAGAGCAGAGGTGGAGGTTCTTATGCAACACTAATCATTACCCAGCATGTTTGCAGTCGACCAATAAAAGAAAAGAACTCGTCCAAATCAGCTCAGAGAAGGCAAGAGCATAATGCACATTATCAGTGTGACTGAGAGCTATATGAATATACTGTAGTCCTTGAAGAAGATGAGGAGGTTTCTGGGAAACGTTCAGCTACTGTAGGATTCATCACACAACTAACAATGTTCACAGGTGAATCTGACAAAAATGATCATGTTTGACCAGATTCTCACTACTGTAAAAATGTTTTCCATGTTTAAATAAATAAATAACTGGCAAATGTCACAATAGAAAAAATATGCATGCTTCTATCAAAAGGCTTCAGTTTCAAGGCTTCGTTTTTTGTTTTTGTTTTTTAGATTTTGGGGTGAAATATGTGGAAATATGTTGATTTTTTTAATGACAAGCTGAATAATTTAATGTTTAATCATCTGATTACCATTTTTTAAATTATTATATTCTACACTGCCATTTAAAAAATATTAAATTGATCAAAAGTGACAGTGAAGACATTATAATGTTTCAAAAGATTCAAATAAATGCTAATTTTTCCACAAAAATTATATAAACTGTTTTCAACATTGATAATAATCAGAAATGTTTCTTGAGCAGCAAATCAGCATATTAGAATGATTTCTGAAGATCATGTGACACTGAAGACTGGAGTAATTATGCTGAAAATACAGCTTTGATCACAGAAATAAATTGCATTTTAACAGATATTCACATAGAAAACAGTTCTTTTAAATTGCAATAATATTTCACCTTTTTTACTGTATTTCTGATCAAATAAATGCAGCCTTGGTGAACAGAAGAGATGTTAAAAAAGTACCAACCCCAAACTTTCGAATACCAGTGAATGACTAAATACAGAATTCATCATTTATTTCTATAAGTTAATAAATTACGTAAGATAATTTACTACGTGTAAATGTATAATTTAATTTATTATAATAATAATAATAATAATAACTGTAATAATTATTATAAAACAAAACAACAACAACAATAATAAAGAATAATAATTATTAATTGTTATTGTTTAATAATAATAATAATAATAATTCTTAATTATTATTGTTTACTACTACTACTACTAATAATAATAATAATAATAAATATTATTATTATTATTATTAAACAATAACAATTAATAATTATTATTCTTTATTATTGTTGTTGTTTTGTTTTATAATAATTATTACAGTTATTATTATTATTATTATTATTAATCAATAATAACTCATAATTATTATTTATTGTTTTTGTTTTATTATTATTATTATTATTATTAAAGTTATTATTATTAATTAATAATGGTGAATAATAATAATTAATTATTATTGTTTTTGTTTTGTTGTTGTGTTTTTTATTATTATTATTATTATTATTTCAATAGTATTGTGTCAAATCAAGTTTGCAAAAAAAGTTAATCGTTATTTATCGATAAATGAGCCATTTATTGGCTTGATATTTACCTGATTGATAATTTAAGCAAAAAAACCCTGTTAAACTAGAAGTATCAAGACATTTCTTCCTGAGACTGATCCTGACTCACTTCTCCACAGGAGACGATTCCAGCCGCGTTTCTCCATCTATAGACCCAAGCGACTCGTACCTGACTCACAGGTGCTTTATTACAAATCAATCACGCTGTTTCTAATTTACAGGACTCCGCTCGCCTGATCAGAAGCACAGAGTCACTTACGCTTTCCTCTTTGACCTTCTCCATGGTGCAGGTGGGCAGAGGCAGAGGAGACAGAGGCCCCTGGTTCGAGATGCCGTTCTGGTCCATGGCCACAAAGAGCTTTCCATTGATGTTGAGGCTGGGGAAGAAGAACTGTGAGCTGTGGCTGCAGGTGCTCTGAGCGCTGGTGCGTCTTCTGCTCCAGGGCAGAGCCAGCGAGCCGCCACGGCTGTCCGAATCGCCATGATTGCTGAACTCATCGTCTGCGAAATCCAGCTCAGAGTCTTTGTTCGGCGGCCGGAAGTTGAAGATGCTGACCTGACTCTCGCGTCGGGCCCTTAAGGAGAGAGTGCGGACCAGCAGAGAGTGTGTTTGCTAGAAACAACAAGATGGAATGAGTTAACTGGAGACATTAGCTATGTTTCCAACACCCTGTTTTAAAGGAGACATACACTATATTGCTAAAAGTATTGGGTCGCCCCCTTCTAATGAACAGGTTTGACTACTTTAGTAATTTCTATGAGTATAAATCTTAATGTTAAAGCATATAATGATATTCTAGGAAATTGTGTGCTTCTAATATTATAGCAACAGTTTGGACAGGACCCTTTTCTATTCTAACATGACAATGCCTCTGTGTATAAGACAAGGTTCAAAAAGAAAATGATTGATTGAGTCAGTGTGGAAGAACTTGACTGGTCTGCATAAAACCAAGTCCTAATCCCAGTTGAACACTGGCTCTGGTGTGACTGTAAATGCAGACCTTGAGCCAAAAACTCATCACCAAACACCAATGACTTGTACATATGGGTACAGTCATTTTAGACACTTCCAAAACTGTTGCAACAGAGATGGAAATACAATTTTTAAATACATGAATTATGTTCCCATCGTTGTTTCCACAGATTTGGAAGTGCATTTTTCTGTTCTAAAGAAGGGGGTGCCAATACTTTTGTCTATATAGTGTATGCACAAGTCATTGGTGTTTGGTGATGAGTTTTACAATTAATGGCAAAATGAATGTTTGGAAATGTAAACTGATATTTCCTACTGACACACTACAGCAAAAGATAGAAATAACTGACTTCAAACCATTGTTTAGCTGCTGAAAATACTAGTGTTCTAATAGTGTTGGCCACCACTGTACAGGTGAGTAAATGAGGAGAGATGGATGATTTTAGGTGATAAATCTACCTTCATCCCCTCTATAGTGTCCATCTTGGCTGATTTGTCGTTGCTGCCATCCTCCGTTCCTTCAGACAGCGGCCTCGAGCTTTTCCTCCGGTCCAGATTGCCTTTGTCTTGTGAGGAGAACGGCGACACATCGGCCGTCAAGATGGACTCGGTTTCTTGTGTTTTCTGAGCCGTCTGAGAGACACAATATAGCGTGACTTCTTGTACATTATTGATTAAATCAGAGATTCACAAACATTTTAATCAGCCAAGCCTCTTAAGCCCCGTTCACACCAAGGACGACAACTATAAAGATAACGATAAAGATATCGTTCTCAATATTACAGAATTGCAGAGTACACACCACAGCTATAACGATAAAGGCTCAGAGAAACGATATCGTTGGAATCACTTTCAGAACGATTTTTTTCCAGCTGATGAACGATAAAAACATTGACACACAATCAGAATCAATCCTGCTGTTACGAGCTGGAGAATTTAAAGCGGTAGACACGCGTGTGCTTAGAATAAACAGACGATATCGTTCGCTGGTGTGGACGCTAATATCGTTATCTTTATAGTTATCGTCCTTGGTGTGAACGAGGCTTTAGACGCAAAACCTTTGCTTGAAGTAAGATTTTAGGTTGGTGTTTTAATAATTTAACAACACATTTTCATGTTCACGGTTCTCCGATGTCGTTAAATAGTCACGTGACATAAAATATTTCATTTTTTTTTTACAAAGTATTTTATTTTGATTGTTGTTATTTTTATTTTTATTTTTCTCATATTGCGATTTGAACTGCAATATGATAAACATTGCACTTAAACTTATTAGTTGTGATAGTGTAATAATAATAATAATTATTAGTAGTAGTAGTAGTAGTATTTATTGAATATTTATATTTATAATTATCACTGTTAGTTTTAACTCTAATGATAAAAAATGAAGACAGAAATTACTATTGTAAATTACAATTGTACTCTAAAATAAAAATAAAAATCTGTATGAATGTGATAATATGATACATTTTTTGTTTTACACTACAAGCTATAATTTTAATATTTATTATTATTATTTGTTATTATTATTACAAATATTTATTAGTATTAGTAGTAGTATAAATTTAGTTTTATTATTTATATTTATTAAAATAATAATAATAATAATAATTATTATTATTATTATTATTATAGTTTTAACTCTAATAATAATAAATAAAGACAGAAAAACATCAGTTATAAATTACAAATGTACTGTAAAATAAAATAAAAATCTATATAAATGTGATAAAATTATATATATATATATATTTTTTTTTTTTACACTATAAGTTACAATTCTAATATTTATATCATAAATTCTTCACTTTCAAACTCTCAAATTCAAGCTTTTATTTGAGTGCAATATTGGTAAAATGTGGTAAACGTCTGTCCACAAAAATGTTTGTAAAAACGCTTGTAAATAAATTACATCTTGCGCACATTGTGTTCCTAAATTCACATTAAACTCGCAGCTCATGCAGAGATGAAGTTCACTGCATTTTCTGTGAACCGAAAAGCACTGAGAGACACAGAAAACACTGTATTATAAGATGCATGTGTGTAAATGAACACAGTGCCGTGCTTCACTGTGAAGACAGACTGTGAAAAGCAGTTTTATTTTCATTAGTGCAGGCTCATTATTTTAATGTTACATTTGATTTACTAATGAATAGAAAAACAAAATTAGCTTTATATCAATTCACAAACCCCCTGCAGTTCCCTCTTCGGGGAAACCCTGGCTTAAATGAAGAACTGAAGAGCTGATTTGAGCGTATACCTGCTGTTCCTTCTTCAGCTGCTCCATGGCGAGCTGAAACTCCTGCTCTTTCTGCAGGGCTTCGGCGATGGTGGCCTGGTTCTGCTCCTCATAGGCCATGGCCACAACAGCCAGAATCAGATTCACCAGGTAAAAGGAGCCCAAGAAGATCACCAACACGAAAAACACCATGTACGCTTTTCCCGCCGAACGCAGCGTCTGTCAGTATAGAAACAGCGTCACATCACAACCTGCTTGCAAAAACTCAGATTACTTTATTAATTACTGTTGGAGAGAAACTCATGTGCAATATCTGTTCACAAGCTTGTAATTAGTGTCAGACAGATGCATCGGTCAGACTGATCAATCAAAGGCTATTTTGAGTTAATCTACAGTCAACTCTCAAAAACAGCCTAGTCAATGGATGAATAAAGCTTTCATTTCTACATACACTACCATTCAAAAGTTTGGCATCATTTTTGATGCCAAAATATCGAAATAAATTACATTGAATTCTATATTTACATATTCACTACCATTCAAAGTTTTATTTTTTTTCTGCTCACCAAGGCTGCATTTATTTGATCAAAAATACAGTAAAAATTTGAAATATTATTACAGTTTCAAACAGCTGTTTTCTATGTGAATATCTGTTAAACTGTAATTTATTTCTGTGATCAAAGCTGTATTTTCAGCATCATTACTCCAGTCTTCAGTGTCACATGATCTTCAGAAATCATTCTAATATGCTGATTTACTGCTCAAGAAACATTTCTGATTATTATCATTATTGAAAACAGTTGTGCTGCACAATATTTTTGTGGAAACTGTGATACATTTTATGTTTCAGGAATCACAGATGAATAGAAAGATCAAAAGAACAGCATTTATTTGAAATAGAAATATTTATAACATTATAAATTAATTTACTTTCACTTTTGGTTAATTTAATGTGTCCTTGATGAATAGAAGTATTATTGTCTTTAAAAAAAGGAATAAAATTACTGACCCAAAATGATAGTGTATGCATATAAATGATATATTTATACATTTTATTTTTTATTTTTATAACCAAATAATAAATATTTTAGATTTAATACAAAACAATAAGTATTATGTTTTAGAATGTATTTAATAAACACAATAAGCCCTGATATTTAATCAATTTAATGCATCCTTTATGAATAAAAGCATTAATTTCTTTTAAAAAAATAAATAAATAAATTACTGACCCCAAATGGTAGTGTATGCATATAAATTATATATTTATACATTTTATGATGTATTTTTATAACCAAATAATAAATATTTTAGATTTAATACAAAACAATAAGTATTATGTTTTAGAATGTATTTAATAAACGCAATAAGCCCTGATATTTAGTCAATTTAATGCATCCTTTATGAATAAAAGCATTAATTTCTTAAAAAATAAATAAATAAATAAATAAATTACTGACCCCAAATGGTAGTGTATGCATATAAATTATATATTTATACATTTGATTATTTATTTTTTATAATTAAATATTAAATATTTTATTCTAAATACAAAGCAATAAATATTATGTTTTAAATTGTATTGAATAAACAACAATCTCTGATGTTTCTATTATCAGTCAATTTAATTTAATGCATCCTTTACGAATAAAAATATTAATTTCTTTAAAAAAACCCCATCTCTTAAGAAACGTATGTCATTCAGCTGCCGAAGAAGATTGTAATGCTTGAATGTGATGTAATGAGAGCGAACAGACAGTCTACTGACGTGATGATAGAGGTTTTCCCAGTAATCTTGTGTCATGAGTCTGAAAAGCGAGAGGAAAGCCCATCCGAAGGTGTCGAAGCTGGTGTAGCCGTAGTTGGGGTTTCGTCCGATCTTCATACATTCAAAACCATCTGGACAATTGCTGTGGAAAACAGGAATAACTGGTTATTAGCGGCATCAGTCTCTTATAGTGTACAGAAAATGAGTTAGTTGTTTATTATTACTTCCTATCTCTTTTCTACTTCTCCTACTTCTTCGCAATGCAAGGGTTAAATAAAGACCTGGGCTAATATTCACAAAGCATTTTATCTTACCACTAAGAGTTCTCCTAAATAGCAGTAAAAAAATTTAGCGAAGAGTTTTCTCTTAAAACCTATTCACAAAGCTGCTGAGACAAACTTTTACTAAGGAATAGAGAGAAGTCTTAAGCTCAGAGTAAGGGGGCGGGGCTGACCTCGTTGCTATGGATGATGTCAGCATGCTCATTAACTATGCACACAGTGATTGGCTGATCTCTGTCAGAGATACATTCATAGGAATATTGTAGAGCGCGATATTATGTTGCCATATCCAAATAAAGGTTTAAAAATAATATCAATTGCCAGATTCAAATAAATATTTTAAAATGCAGGCTAAGTGTCACTAAATAAACAAGTAGGCTATATGTTCAGATAATTGTCAGCCTCTTACATGTGTGCTTCTCGTAAACAATTAGCAGATACGCACATAAACAGCCTTTTAATTAACAGAGTAGAATAATCATGGCTGATAGTAAGGCATGCAAACGTAAAAGAAAACCAAACTGGACGCAAGAACAGCTGTTACTTCTTGCCCAACTGGTTAATGAAAAGGATATAATTAAAGGAAAATTT
>JAFVLL020002459.1:29127-41776 GCA_021397915.2 Tor tambroides | reverse complement strand
CACCTGAATACTACTGTTACTGTCTTTATATAGCCTGTAATTTTATGTTTTAGGCTGTTCATCTATGCTTGTAATTTGTGCAATTGTTCTTGTATGTAGTAGTTAAGCTAGTAGTTTCTGCTGGGGTATAGAAGTAAGCTTTTAGTAATAAATGAAAAGCATTTTTTTTTTTTGCTGATCCGAAAAATGATCCGATCCGTGACTCAAAATCCGTAGTATGATCCGAACCGTGAGTTTTGTGATCCGTTGCACCACTATTTGTAACTGAATTAACACCACTTTCTCCAAAAAATTTTGACATAAAAGGAAGATTTGAAATAGGTCTAAAATTAGTTAAAATAGATGTATCTGAATTTGGTGTCTTTAGAACTGGAGTAATAGTTGCGTGTTTTAAGCTATCAGGGACCATACCAGTGCTCAGACTCAGATTTATGAAGGAACAAATATCAGCACCAGCAATATTTATAACTGGCAGGCATAACATCATGAGAGCACCCTGTGGGTCTTAAATGTTCAATTATATTTTTACAGATAGAAAGTGTAACAGGGTCAAAGGAAGGCCAAATAGCAGGGCTCCATGGTGTCTAATCAGTATCAAGATTGGATTGCATCTGTGGTCTCAACATATCTACTTTCTCAAGAAAAAAATGTAAAAATCGTTCACATAAGTTTCTAGATACATCAGAAAATACATTAACCACAGGGTTTAAAACAGAATCAATAGCAGAAAACAATATTTTGGGATAGTGGGAATTTTTAGCAATAATCTCAGATAAATATTTAGATTTGGCTGACTTGACAGCTTTTTGAAATGCTGAGAGAGAGTCCCTCAAGAGTTCATAGGAAACCTGTAACCGATCCTTGCGCCACTTGCGTTCATATCTCCTACAAGTTTGTCTGAGTGAACGAATCGAATCATTCAGCCATGGTTCAGATCTTTTCTTAGGGCGCTTAGCCTTAAGTGGAGCAATAGAATTTAAAATATTAAGACAGGTGTCATTAAAACAACAGAGGTACTCATCAGCATATGAAAGTCCCAGAAGATGAATCCATTAAATCCGAAAACTGAGAAGACATAAGCTGAAGCAAACTCATCCACTGCACTTGCTGTGAAATGGCGAGTCCATCAAGTTTGCAAAGCTATGCTAGCCGGTCGACCAGGAATCACAGGAGTAGGCCTAAATAAAACAGGTTTGTGATCAGAGAAGCAAATGTCCCCAATCTCAATGTCAGAGATAGAGAGGCCGTGTGTGAAAACGAGGTCCAGAGTGTGTCCATGGATATGTGAAGGACCTTGCACCCACTGTGTAAAATTTAATGAGTCAATAAGGTTGCAGAAGTCCCTGGGAAATGGCTTATTAGGGTAGCAAATATGGAAATTAAAATCACCCAGTAATATTTTTTTTTTCAAATTTAGTGACTACACTGCCCAAAAAGTCAGCAACCTCATTTAAAAACATGCCATTTGATTGCGGAGGTCTGTAGATTAACGCACAGAGTACAGAATCGTTATTCACTTCAAATTGAAACATTTGTAACTTGAAGCTACCGTATGTCAATTTAATGTGTTCTTGCTGAATAAAAGCACTATTTTTTTTTTTTAAATAAACAAAATCATACTTACCCCAAACTTTTAACAATACTGTAATTCTGTTGTTGTTTTTTGAAACAGAATAAATTACCATATAATAATGAAATCATGTGTTATATGTTCTGACAAGGTGCTGAAGCCTTGGCGAGAAGGAAACCAGTTGTGGGTGAGTTGGTCTCAGACTTTAAAACTCAATGTCACCAAAGAGCTCCTGATTAAATTGGCCTCCCATAAGATCACTGTGATAGTATGGAACAGCAAAGACAAGGTGTCTTTCAAAGCCAGGAATGACAGACCCAAAGCCTTCAGACTGTCACAGGAGAGGACTGGAGAGGATCCAGAACAAATGGGTATGACCTACCCCTGTTTTATTGATTGTACTTCCTATTAGGGTTTCCTTCATTGTAATGTTGGTATCTTTAAGCAAGATCAAGAGTTTAGACACCGCAGAGTTTAATGACTAAAGTGAAATATGTCTAGGATAGATGAAAAATGAAAGAATATTTAACTTACCCAGTTACTTCATGAGAGGGCTAGTCATAGCGTGTTGTAACTGATTTAAAGACAGTAATTTATATCACAGTAGGCAGGAAAATGAGTGTGAATCTCAGTTCACTACGACAGGTAATTATGAGATGGTGAGATCTGGCACTTACATCCTCACTTCTGTTACAGTGCTGTACGAATGGAGAATATTATACGCAAGTAGCACAAAGTACAATGCAAACATGCAGCATTTCTAGTTATCATTCTTGAATAAAAATTCCCTCAGTGATTTTAAATCATCAAAGTTCTCACTAAATGTCTTCAAAGGTGGTATCAGGAAGATGGTTTGTGAGATGAGAGCTGTCTATGAGAAGGAGAACATAAAAATAAGAACATCTATGAAAAACCACAAAGATCTAGTATCATCAGACTATAGGAATCATCTGGAGCTTCGCTGTCCCACAGGTACAACATGCTTATACTGTATGCTAATAAAAGATTTATGATGGTGATTATTATGTTTTACAACAACATGAATAGGCTTGATTGTGTATGTGGTCATACTAACTATACCAAAGTGTCCTTATAATGAAAGAAATACATAATGTTTAAAAACCAACAGCTGAATTCAAGTCCTCTTCAGCTGAAACACTTTAACCATTTATTAGTGCAGTTCAATTAAAAAAAATTGGGGTTGATAAGCCATTTATGCTCACCAAGGCTGCATTTATTTGATCAAAAACAGTTAAACAGTAATAGTGTGAAATATAATTACAATTTAAATTAACTTTTACATTTTAATGTAATTTTAATTTATTCATGTGATGGCAAATCTGAATTTTCAGCCACCATTTGTCATTTCTTATGATCAATATTGAAAACAGTTCTGCTGCTTGTTTTCAGGATTCTTTGATAAATCAAAGAACAGAATTTATTCAAGATTCAAAGCATTTATTGTCATGTGCACTGTGAGGAAAACACGTTTCCCTGTACAATGAAATTCTTTCTTTGCTGTCCACAGTGAATGCCAACACAAGTGCAAAAACTATATTTGAATTATTAATATTTTGTAACATATCAAATGCCTTTAATGTCACTTTAGATCAATTGTATGCATCCTTGCTGAAAAAAAGCATTTATGTCTTAAAAAAAATCTTACTCACCCTAAACTTTTGAATGGTAGTGTAAGTCTACTATTAAAGGATTGATGAATTAATACTGACTTGATACATCTATATACACTCGATGAAATAGTCTCATCACAATTTTATCATTATGATTCTTGAAGTAGCAAGTCAGTGGGCACCCTATTTGTCTATTTCAATTTAGATCCCAGTAAGAGTGGTTTAACAATAGAAAAGAGCCAAACATCACCCACTAAGAAGACACTGTTCCAGAAACCCACCCAGGATACTGCAGAACTCATGGAGGTCAAACAGGAAAAGGAGGTCGCCTCACTGGAACTCAGTTTCGCTCCTCTCCTTGCAGGTAATTTTTTCTTAGCAACCTTATGGTAGCTTTTGGAGCATAAAAAGAATTTTCTGAATTTTATGCTCCTAAAACCCCCATTAGTAGCCGACAGCTGTTGTATTCACTCACTCTTATGGCTCTTATACACAGGTTTCCTGTAACTGAATGTTGTGTTTATATAATCCATTATGAACATGACTTTTTCGAGGCAGCTTGCCATTTAGGGGCTGTTTCCCTTATTCCGGAGCGCTGTGGGGTGGATTTGAGTAAAGGGCTTCCCTGCAGGGTCCCTGCTACTTAGCTTCTAATTGGCTGTGGAATGGTACCAACCAAAGCCGATCGACTGGTTCTTTAACTTTTGATGTGTCTCATCCAGAACCCCAGCAGGAGCTCCTGAAGAAAGCCTTCGCTTGGGAAATATTTTAGCCTCATTCCCATAAAGCCGAGCCAGACAAATCACGTGTAGCTCCTTTCATTGCAGGGTTGGATGGAGGATGGAGGCCATTACCCAATCCTGTTATTATTTTGCCAAAATATGACCCATTAAGGAAAGAAATCTCATATGCTTTTTATTATTATGATGGCTATGTGGAATGATATGGGAGTGAAGGACACTCCCATAGTTAGATTATGACATATATACCGTTCGAAGGGTTTTGCTTACTTTCATTTGGATGAGATGCATTAAATTGATCAAAATACAGTAAATACATTTGTAATGTTACAAAAGTTTTCTATTTCACAAACAGGAATAAATTACATTTGAAAATACACTGAAATAAAAAAGAATTCTTTTAAATTGTAATAATGAATGAATGAATACCTTTATTATCATTGTCCAACTGTACAACAAAATTTTAGTCTCATTCTGAAGAGTGCATGCACACACACACGCACATACAAAAAAAAAAAAAAAAAATTAAACATTGTACAGATTACAAATGTAAACAGTGCAAAATATGACATACAGTATATTTTTCAAACATCAGCTACCTGGCTGGCATGTACTGTCTTTATGTTAGGGAGTATGATGCTCTCTAACTGCCTGGGATTCTGTTCCGGAGGAGTACAAGAGGGATTCTGGAATATCACTCTTGATCAGCCACTTATATCCGAGCAGCTAAAAGCTGAACTCAATCCACTAGTCATCACAGTTTTATCGGCTTCCTCTCTGCCATCATCTCCCGCTCCTTTCCATGTACTTAAGGTATGCTATTTCAGAAACGCTTAATTTGATTATTCAATAAGAACATATTAAACACATTATCACATTCATCTTTCAATAGGCAAAATGTCATCCCGTCTACTGTCAGTACAAGTTCTACAACATGCCTGCTTACAGAACCAAAGGCCATGATCACAACGCTAATATCTACTTCAAGGATGTGAATGTGATTTTTACTGGTCTGCTGAGCCCTGGAATGCTGTTTGAGTTTCTTAACGGTCCACCCATGAAGATCGAAGTCCATGATCGGGATAGAAAAA
This sequence comes from Tor tambroides, assembly GCA_021397915.2. NCBI lineage: Eukaryota > Metazoa > Chordata > Actinopteri > Cypriniformes > Cyprinidae > Tor > Tor tambroides. Next base: position 36,744 of record JAFVLL020002459.1, on the reverse strand, counting down.
AGGAAAAACCCTCCAGTACACCAGCTATATTTGGGACTGACCCCAGTGATGCCAAAGAAGATTTATGGGTCGCATGTAATGCATTAAACGCAGATACTGAACTTCATGATCCATATGGCATAGCAAAACTAGATCTCTCAGATCTTCTTGGAGGATGCAGATATTTGAAGCTGAAATTGCCCATAAGGAGTTCTTCTGAGGTTTCCTCGGATATTGCAATGCCAGTGGGTCATTATCTTGAAGCTGACGCCCAACTGAAAGTCCAGGTGGAGATAGCACATACCCTTCAATGTGAAGATAGCAACAGTGATAGAGATTGCCCTTTTGGTCGTGTCATTTAGGTCTTCAAGTATAACAATACACATGTCTTAGCCAAACTGACTTCAGAAATTCTACAGATCAATGCAGAGGAAACAATTCAAAGGCTCCTGTCTGGTCATAAAATAAGCAAAGACAGAGAGAACAAAAGGCTGAATGTTCTCACTGGATTTCATATGATGGATAAGGCTTTACACCTTTTTGTTATGGAAGGATTGAAGGATCAAGCAGTCAAAAGACTGTGGACTACAGTGCCTATAAAGTAAGAAAGTCATAATTTAAAATGCTCCCACATGTGCACAACATTTACCAATATGCAGCAAAGCAAAAATTCCTGAAAATCATGCAAACTGATCTGATCCTTTCCAGGTTGGATGGTGATGAGGAGGAACAGGTGACTGTGCTGTATAACTCAGACTTGAGTTTCTCAGAGCGACTGTATGACGTACTTGACATGGGTCTGAGTCCCGTATGCCTTGTAAAGCCACTTGAGACCATTTTTATGGAGCCTCTGGTGTTTATCAGAAATACAGTTCCTCATGCCTGTCTTGAGGCCTTGAAATGGTAAAACTGCAATAACACTTACAATTACAATGAGCAGCTCCTTTTTGCCTTATAATTTCTAAAATGGTCCTTTTTTTCTTGGTTTTCTCAAGCACATTGATTGGTTTAGGATAGTATTAATGTCTGACTACAATTTCAAAATGGTAACAAGTACCAGGTGTAATTGGATGGATTATCTTTCACAAAAACTATTCCACGTGATATTTGCTAAACCTAGAGGAACTAACATTGTGAAACACTGAGATATTCAAGAAAGTTGAAATGTTTCCTATTAACTTTTTAGTATAAGCTACATCTGCAAAGCCAAGAAGCTTCAAGAAGTAGTGCACCACGACCTGTTCCCATCAGCCGACATGATTCTAAGCTTAAGCAAGGAGTTTGGATCAGATCTCGGGAGAGGAGAGCTATGGTTGGCAACAGAGACCCAGCAATCTCAGGATATACCTGATCATCATAACATCAAAAAGAGAACTCACACACCTCTAGACAACTTCAACAGAGAATACTTCCAATGGAAATGGAATGAGGGCAATAATGTGAAGGACTTTATCCAGGTAATGAATGATTCATATCTTTAACAAAGTGGGGAAACTGAGTTAACAATTAATTGAATGCATTTTTTTTTTTAAATTTCAGGTAAATATTGAAGACATCCACAGGGCGAGTAGCGATTTACAGAAGTCAAAGCCTAATGTGTTTTTGGATAATATTACTGATGGTCAGACCATCAATTACCACAATGTTCAAACAACGAATTCCCCTACTCTACTCTACAGAGAATTTTTGAAGGTTGGCATTTTATTTACTTTCTAAGCTTGAAAACTATGAAAAAAGTTGACTGTGATGTGCTTAGGCAGGCTCCTGGGTCCTGAGATTATATTACCATGTCAAACTTAAAGTAAAATGTGACTATTTATTGTCTTTCTAGGACTCCACTTGCATTCGCTTCTCTTACCCTTTTAAGAGCAGTATTGAATGTAACCAGCACCCGAAGCGGCCAGACGATGCTCGGATAGAGGAGCTGAGAAAGGTGCTGTTGAGGTCATGCCATACCGCTGTTACCCCCTTCTGTGTCATGTTTCTCTCTCGGTGCAATGTCAATTTATGGACATTCCTAAGAGCTTAAGCAAGAAGATAGAGTTTTACCGATGTTTACCTACCTTGCCCACTTCTTTACCGATCCCCAGAGCTTAAGACAGTATTTAGTTGCAAGTACGGTGACAGGGCTAATGCTGATTGACTCATGGGACACACAGCGTTATCTAGAAGCATGTGCTTGCCTGAAATTGATTTATCAGCCTTTCAGACTCTGTAACTTATTGTTCCCTGCTGAACATGAGCATAGCACCCAAAAATGTGAACCTTACAGATTGATGTTATCATTAGCAGTTTGTCCTATTTGAGCAACGGAACATGTATATTTATGTTTTTCCATCTCTTTTAAACATGGCTTTAATGTTGTTGTTTTTTTGTTTTTTTTCACAGCCTTGGAGAGAAAACATTCTACATGGGAACAAATTGAAGCCAACGCTTTTCAGATTCAGGCTGCCATGGATCCACAGACATCAGGATTTTGAACTTTACTCCAAGCCCCCATTAGAGTTTAGACCAGAACTCCCCCTGAGCATCCATTTGGCTGGTAACATTTTCTTATAGGGGTCATGAACTGCCTGTGTTGTTTATTTTGTACTGTTCTCCGAGGTCCACTTATAATGCTATCAAGATTTTTACATTAAAAAAACCATCAAAATTTAGAAATAATAGGCTATTTTCTGTCCTGTTTTGACCCCCTCATCGAAACACTCCATTTGAATAGGCGTGGTGTATTGTAGACTCAGAAGTAGATGCCCACTGCTATGATTGGCAGACAGTTGTGTATGTTTGAAAGCCTACATCCTTCATAGATGAACACTGCTGTGATTTAGGTTAAATATGCATAAATACTCCTATCAAAAGATCTGTAATAACAGATAAAGCAATAGTGATCACGTAATGAAAACAGTTACTCACACTTGTGTAGTGTGACATCATATCCAATACAGTCGGCACAGCATTGTCTTTTAGTTTCAGTCTTTCTGAAAATCCTGCATTGAACTGTGCCTTGTTTGTAAACGAATCTGCGGTAAAATGAAGTGAACAAAGGACCAAGTTCCTACCGACATGGTCTGGCACTTCATTAAAAATAAAGTTCATCAAATAAAGTTTATTGTTTGGTTTCTGCTTAGACCTGCGTTTGCTGCTCGTGTCATATACCGTATGCAAATCGGTGGGCGGGGCTAAACTGGCAGTGATGTGGAAGTAGCCACTGGTCTTCTGCGGAGGTGGGGTTTAGCCATACTATTATACCAAAGTCGCACATTCCACAAGCTGTCATTTTGGCTTCAATATAATCTAGTATGTTTTTAGACTATCGAGAACGTTTTGAGTTCTGAAACTTACAGAACGTTTTTATAGCACAACAACCTTTTGTATATCAAAAGATCAAGGGAATTTTGATTTCTCAGTTCATGACCCCTTTTAAGATGAACAAATCATACATTATTATTCTTATATAGTTACATATGTACACGAAATGGTGATTTAAGTTGTAATATTCGTATAATTTTACCTGTATATTACCTTAAATCTTCCACTAAGGGAAAAGTCAGTTAGGGGTGTTTTTGCATTTCACTCTGCTGCTTTTCTATTGTTTTCCTGTGTAACTGTACGGTAGGCAGATATTTTGTACTCGCACATGAGAACGCATTCAAATGAAAAAATCAATTTAGCAACATAAAGAACCCTTCAACAGTAATACGGTCTATTATAATATCAATTCTGAAGTCCTCTAATGTCATTTTCAGTACAGTCGATAACTAAGAAAGATGGTGCCAGATTTGTTTGTATGAAACTGGACTCATTTTACCTTGTATTTTGTTTAGGAGAGGCTCTCCATGAGGAGCAGCTTCAGGCTGCACATGCTCAGTACAACAGGTGGCAGAGGAAGATGTTGCTCCATGAGACCTCTACAGGAAGTGGAAGAGTTCAAATGTCACATGAGGAGAGCTGGTCTGGATAAACTACAAGACATACTGAAAGACAAGCCCATGAAATATTCTCTGAAGAGTCCAGGAATGGCTTTAAAAGTACTAAAAAGCTAAATGATTTCCTAAAACGACATTACTGCAGAACATAAAAATATGCATGACAGTCAAATATCATTTTGAAAATTATATCAGATTTATTGTTAGATTAACATTTTTAGAAATCACATGGACAGACCGTTATGTCTCTTAACAGAGAGATCTCCAACAAACATACTTTTCTTTAAAACGTTTAGGCTTGCTATTCTAGATCTAATCCCTGTTTTTTTCCCCCCTCAACCCATTCCCGTTATTTCTGTGGTCCAGCCTTCTGAAAAGACCGGCTCAGCAGAGAGGGAGGCCAATATTCCATTTGCTCCTGGACCCTTTCAGAACCACAGCCTGAGCTGGGACAAAAACGCAGTTCCAAGATACTCTTCCCAGTACAGCAAATTCCACTTCAGGTTAGACATAATCCTTGTTCTTCAGTTTGTACTGTTTTATAATTACTAACAGGCTAAGTTACTGCACCACAACTTGGAAATAAGTGTGAACCATTCACACTACTTATATAAATTCTCGAAACAAACACTAAGAACGTCCTGGAAGCAGAAATAAGAAAATTAAAAAAATAAAATAAATAAATAAATAGAATTTTTACGGAAGCGTATTGCATTCACTTGAGGAAAAAATATCTGCTCTGTTTTTCTGAATTAACGACTTAATTATCTCAGAAGTCGTTAATTCAGAAAAAGAGAAAAAACTTTTTTTTCATGAAAAATTCTCTCGTAATTCTGAGATAATTAAGTTGTTAATTCAGAAAAACAGAGCAAAAACTTTTTTTTTCATGAAAAATTATCTCGTAATTCTGAGATAATTAAGTCGTTAATTCAGAAAAACAGAGCAGATATTTTTTCCTCAAGTGAATGCAATACGCTTCCGTAAATTTTAAACTGCTGTCAGTAACGTTCAGATTTTTTAACAGAGATTACTGGAGGCCACATTCCTTTCTGCACAAGCGTAGTGTTTTACCGCTCACAGATGAAGAGAAAAGCAGTCACTCCTGTCAGAAACCTGCTGAAGCCCCAAAGACACCTATGATAATTGCCCACTTCAAACACAGCAGAAACATCACGGAGATGAGAACCAACAAAGACATCACCTTACATGTGCATTAAAGGTATCGCTTCATAATCACTTGGATTTTATGACATTCAACCAATATTAAGAAGCACTTAGGTGGCACTAGAAAACTGATATAAAAAGAACTAAAACATATGAGAGTGAGGCTCAATCAAGACTGCATATTGTGAGAAACATAAGTATATTTAATTGAATAATCGTAGCAGGTCCTCTCACTTTTGCTGGGTTAAACTGAGACACAAAGTTGTGGGAAACCTTTCAGACAACAAGAGCCATCTCAGAAGGTTCTGTCCAGAGGATGTGAGCAGACATACGCCCTCTTAGCTAAGACCTCCTGGGCGATCTTCTTTATGTTGGCATCGTTGTTCTCCGGGGAATCTGGAGAGAACACAAACCCCAATCCGTTCAGTGAATGCTCTGATCTAATGCATTGCATTGACTGGAGTTATTAGGCAGATGGTAATTGGAACAGTATGAAGAGCGCATTCAAGTGTTAGCGTCTGACTGGTTTGTAAGGTTGTGGAGCAAATTCTACAACATGTGCAAGTGCTTTGTCTTGCTATGCAATAAAACGAGAAGGGCTGGTATTAATTATAGCTGTGCGTTTTACTCACTTTTTTGAAGCTGAGTCAACAAGAAGTTGTTCTTGAAATGAGCATCCTTGCAGAAAGTGTTGGTGAGCAGCACCTGAAACCCAGTGGAGATTTAACAAGGCTGTTTACATTAACGATTTCAAAATTAACGAGCAAGCAAATTTCCTTGATTATGAGGTTTTTGTTGGCTAAATTATTTTACACTCTTTGACCTAAGAGCAATTCAACAAAAGTAGAATAGACAGAAAAAAATGACACGGAACTATGAAATGTATGTTTAAAAGCATGCAAAACCTTGCAGAAAACTCAGATAAAGCCAATATGCAAGCAAGCAGCGCAGTCACAGCATGACAAGTCATTAAACTGTTTCCGTCAATTGTTTCCCTCATGCAAAATCAAAACAGCTCTGCTGCTATGAATTAAAATTCAGCTTATTGAAACGCCTCCTGGGACCAATCCACTTGTGAGAAGAAATGCATTATTTGTCACACTGCAACATCCACAATCCTTTCAAGTTTAGTCCTCTAAACAGGTCAAGTAAAAGAGCCGTTTCTTTTTTCTGCCCTAATCTGTGCTTGTTCAAGACTCCATGCTTCATTAAAATGCTCTGACTGAACACTGAACAAAAGGCTGAAGTCTCGTGGCAAGTCTCAAAACTGAGAATCACTTTACAGGTCGAGGTAATGTGCTATTTTAACATGGCTTGCTTTGAAACTAACCATGTGACCTCAGGGTGGAAGGTTTAAGCGTCTGTTACCTCATGGTCATGGTTGCGCAGACCGATGCTGATGGAGCGACTGGTGCGGGACAGGACGGCTGTCATGGCATAGAGGTTAATTAATACATCTGCAACTTTCTTCAGCACAAGCTGCTCCTCGACAACTGTCTGAAACAGATGAAGTTACATATAAAACTGTAAGATGCAGAGACGAAACTGTAATATTAGGGGTTTTTGACAAAATGCTTTATATAAGAATCAATAAAGTTAATGCAAAAATGTCATAAAGTTTAGATTTTTTGTTTGCATTCTATGGACAATACCATTCAAAAGTTTGAATTTTCAGCATTATTAATCCAGTCTTCTTCAGTCTAAAACACTGCTTCAGAATTCATTCCAATATACTGATTGAGTGCTCAAGAAACATTTCTTATTATCAGTGTTGAAAACAGTTGCACTGCTTAATAATTATGTGGAAATTGTACGGTTTTTTAGGATTCTTTGATGAATAGAAAGTTCAAAAGAACAGCATTTATTTGAAATATTTTTTATAACAGTATAAATATCTTTACTGTCACTTTTGAGCAATATAAAACATCCTTGCTTAATAAAAGTACAACCCGAATTCTGGAAATGTTGGGACATTTTTTAAATTTGAATAAAATGAAAACTAAAAGACTTTCAAATCACATGAGACAATATTTTATTCACAATAGAACATAGATAACATAAATGTTTAAACTGAGAAATGTTACAAAATGAGCTCATTTCAAATTTGATGCCTGCTACAGGTCACAAAATAGTTGGGACGGGGGCATGTTTACCATGGTGTTGCATCTCCTCTTGTTTTCAAAACAGTTTGAAGACATCTGGGCATTGAGGTTATGAGTTTCTTGGGTTTTGATGTTGGGATTTGGCCTCATTCTTGCCTGATATAGGTTTCCAACTGCTGAAGAGTTCGTGTTCATCTTTGATGTATTTTTTGTTTAATGATACGCCAAATGTTCTCTATAGGTGAAAGATCTGGACTACAGGCAGGCCAATTCAGCACCCGGACTCTTCTACTACGAAGCCATGCTGTTGTAATAGCTGCAGTATGTGATTTTGCATTGTCCTGCTACACGTCATCTGGAGGGGAGCATATGTTGTTCTAAAACCTTTATATACCTTTCAGCATTCATAGTGCCTTCCAAAACATGCAAGCTGCCCATACCGTATG
>JAFVLL020002459.1:12460-29027 GCA_021397915.2 Tor tambroides | reverse complement strand
ACAAAGCCGGATTGGACTGGTTTGGTTTTGTCAACTCAAAACTAATCCTGTAACCCTGAGTTTGTTCAGCCACCATCATGGTACAGGCCCCAGGCCACTAATACTGAAACAATAATAATAATAATGAAAGTAAAAAAAAAAAGATAATAAATCAAGGTTAATGAGAATTTTAATTTTCAGAATGGCAAATAAACCAATAAGATATGCAAAGTGTAACCCGTGCATAAACAAAAACAATTACACATAAAAATGCAATAAACCTGAATATCCTAATGTACATAATAGATTCATAATGTTTTTACTATACAATACTGTAAAAGTAGGCTACGAGGTACATTAAGTTATTATATATATTTAAAAAAAAAAAAAAACACCACAGTATTTTACAGAAAAAGTACTGTTAAATCAAAATGTATTGTCCCATTAAGTTTTTTTTGTGACATAACCAAGTGACATATGATTTAATTAACCAATGGTGAGAACATTTGCATTTAGACTATTATGTTTACACTGCTGTTCTTTTAGTACAAAGTTTTACTTTCCCTAGTTTTCTTTCTCTTTCTTTTTTGGCAGCATGGAAATTGTTTTATACGTTGGAGAAACAATCTTTTCCTTTCAACCGTTTAGTAAGTAAAAGCTTTGAAGTGCCGGTGGAGTCGAATGTCGATCGTTCACTGTAACTGCTGTTGACTGTAGTTACAGTTCCATGTGCCGCTTGTCATTTCCTATTTACCAGCGCGCGCGCTTCATTATGTTCGCGCGACTCTGGTTGTCAAGGCTACACAAAGCATTCCATATAACAAAAGCCAACGTTACAAAGTTCTCCAATGCTTATGCCATCAATTAACACATAAAAGTAGGGGTGAGGAGAAAGGGTGGAAAACTGCTTTTATTTATGGTAAGTTTTCAGATGAACTTTATAAAATAATAATGCTTAATAATGCTTATTCAACAGCTCATTCGTTTTTGGATGTTGTTCTTTTTGTTTTGTGCTATCTGAAACTATCACATACAGTATCATCATAGTACTTTTTGTGATCGTCCTATAGCTCCTTATCCAGCATTTCTAGTTGACAATGGAATGCACAGACTCAGCATCACCTGACATGGAGAGAAGTGATGAAGACGCGAAGACTCTCAAAGATTTGTCTACAAACTCCACACAACTCACAGACTGTGAACCTGATGCTGACAAAAGTAAAGTTCCATATATGGAGATGCCAGAATCCAGTCCTGAGGATCAACAAACCATAACAACATTTACAACAGACTCCAGCTACATTGTCACCTATACAGTCAGCATTGCATTAGCTATCTTGAAAGGTATGGCTGTTATTGTTTTATATTTAGCCTATATGCAATTTGATGTTGCATTTTAAATATTTTTTCTTGACATCAGTAAAAGAAATAAACTCACATTGTTTTGCCAAAATAGTCTTATACATGTTTTTAATATCTTAAATCAAGCAGAGCATGAGGATCACCTCACTAATTCTGAGAAAAGAAAAAAAGAGACAAAGAAAGACGCATTCAGTGAGGTAGTGGAGGCCCCCAGAGCTGAGGGCTATTATTGCATTGAGTACAACCTGCTGCCTGATGATCCTGACCCAACCAGAGTGGATCTAGTGATGTTCGGTTTGGCGGCTAAACTCTACATGGCGAATGAGACTAAGGTAAACTATTGGATTTAATTAGGGGTTAATTCTAAGCAAGAGCTTGTAAATGATCATATGCAGAATAATACTACTACTTTGACCTGATAAACAAACAGTTCTTGGTGTTGTCAGTATATGTTAATAAATTATGCACAAGGATTTGCACCACTGACCCAAAGAAAGCTGGTTTAGAGTTTCAGTTAATGGCCTCTTTGGACTTCTATTGTGCACCTTGCTGTTCAGGGGCAAACAACTTTTGTATACCACTTAGACTAAGTAGCACATTTTAGAATTAAATGAACTGTATATACACTAGGCTCACCTGCATTTTTTAATCAAAATATTTATCAAAAATACAGAACCAGTAATAGTATATTAAATATTTTTACTGGTTAAAATACATGTTTTTAATTTTAATTTATTTACAAAGGTAATTTATTCCTGTGATGGCAAAGCTGAATTTTCAGCATCATTACTCCAGTCTTCAGAGTCACATGATCCTTCAGAAATCATTCTAATATGCTGATTTTCTGCTCGAGAAACATTACTTATCATCAATGTTGAAAACAATTGTGCTGCTTAATATTTTTGTGGAAACTGATTTTTTGATGAATAGAAATTTCAAATTTGAAATACAAATTACTTGCAACAATACAAATGGCTTTACTGTCACTTTTGTGTTATTGTCAATTTAATGTGTTCTTGCTGAATAAAAGTACTATTTTAAAAAAAAACTTTTAACAATAGAGTAATTCTATTGTTGTCTTTTGAAACAGAAAAAAAAATTCCATATAATCATGAAATCATGTGCTGTGTGTTCTGACAAGGTGCTGAAGCCTTGGCGAGAAGGAAACCAGGTGTGGGTGAGTTGGTCTCAGACTCTAAAACTCAATGTCACCAAAGAGCTCCTGATTAAAATGGCCACCCATAAGATCACTGTGAGAGTATGGGACAGCAAAGACAAGGTGTCTTTCAAAGCCAGGAATGACAGACCCAAAGCCTTCAGACTGCCACAGGAGAGGACTGGAGAGGATCCAGATCAAATGGGTATGATCTACCCATTTTATTGATTGTGCTTCCTATTAGGATTTCCTTCATTGTAACTTTGGTATCTTACAGCAAGATCTAGAGTTTAGACACTGCAGAGTTTAATGACTAAAGTGAAATGTGTCTAGGACAGATGAAGAATGAAAGAATATTTAGCTTAACCAATTGCTTTCTGAGACGGTAGTTGGTGAGGTCTGGCACTTACATCCTCACATCTGTTACAGTGCTGTGAGAATGGAAAATATTATACGCAAGTAGCACAAAGTACAATGCAAACATGCAGCATTTCTAATGATCATTCTTGAGTGTTCTTGCTAAATGTCTTCAAAGGTGGCATCAGGAAGATGGTTTGTGAGATGAGAGCTGTCTATGAGAAGGAGAACCTGCAAATAAGGACATCTATGAAAAACCACAAAGATCCAGTATCATCTGACTATAGGAAGCATTTGGAGCTTCGCTGTGCCACAGGTACAATTTGATGCTAATGCTTATACTGTATGCTAATAAAAGATTTATGATGGTAATTCTGTTTTATAACATGAATAGGTTTGATTGTGTATGTGGTCATAATAACGTCAAAGGATCATTATAATGAAAAAATACGTAATGTTTAAAAACCAACAGCTGAATCCAAGTCGGCTGAAACACTTCAACCATTTGTATATACAGTACAATTTAAAAAATTTGGGGTCGATAAGTCTTTTGAAATATGTCTTTTATGCTCACCAAGGCTGCATTTATTTGATCAAAATAACAGTTAAACAGTAATATTGTGAAATATAATTACAATTTAAATGAACTTTTATATATTAATGTAATTTAAATGGTAATATTTTCATGTGATGGCAAATCATTTGTCATTTCTTATTATCAGTGTTGAAAACAGTTCTGCTGCTTATTTTCAGGATTCTTTGATAAATCAACAGCAGTTATTTGAAATATTAATATTTTGTAACGTTACAAATGCCTTTAATGTCAGTTTAGATCAGTTTTAAGAATCCTTGCTGAATAAAAGCATTCATTTCTTTTTTAAAAAAAATCTCACTGACCCTAAACTTTTGAATGGTAGTGTAAATCTACCATTTAAGGATTGATGAATTAATCACTTGATGAAATAGTCTCATCACAATTTTATCATTATGACTCTTGAAGTAGCATGTCAGTGGTCACCTTATTTGTCCATTTCAATGTAGTTCCTAGTAAGAGTGGTTTGACAATAGAAAAGAGTCAAACATCGCCCACTAAGACGACACTGTTCCAGAAACCCACCCAGGATACTACAGAACTCACAGAAGTCAAACAGGAAAAGGAGGCCGCCTCACTGGAACTCAGTTTCGCTCCTCTCCTTTCAGGTAATTTCTTCCTAGCAACCTCAGAAGAGACAATAATGTATACATGTTACATGTTCTTGTAGAGCAAGAAACTTGCATTAAAGTCATTATGGTAGCATAAAAAGAATTTTCAGAATTTTTTGCTCCAAAACCCCCCATTAGTAGCCAGCAGCTGTTGTATTCATCCACTCTTATGGCTCTTATACACAGGTTTCCTGTAAGTGAATGTTATGTTTATATAATACATCATGAACATGACTTTAGCGAGGCAGCTAGCCATTTAGGGGCTGTTTCCCTTATTCCTGTGCGCTGTGGGGTGGATTTGAGCAAGGGTCTTCCCTGCAGGGTCCCTGCTACTTAGCCTCTAATTGGCTGTGGAATGGCACCAACCAAAGCCGACCGACTGCTTCTTTAGCTTTTGATGTGTCTCATCCAGACCCCCAGCGGGAGCTCCTGATGAAAGCCTTCGCTTGGGAAATATTTTAGCCTTGTTCCCATAAAGCAGAGCCAGACAAATCACATGTAGCTCCTTTCATTGCAGGGTTGGACGGAGGATAGAGGCTATTACCCAATCCTATTATTATTTTGCCAAACTATGATCCATTAAGGATAGATATCTCTTTATTAATATTATGGCTATGTGGAATGATATGGGAGTGAAGGACACTCCCATAGTTAGATTATGACATATATACTACCATTCGAAGGGTTTTGCTTACTTTCATTCAGCATAGATGCATCAAATTGATCAAAAATAGAATATATACATTTATAATGTTAAAAATTTCTGTTTCAAATAAAAGTTGTTTTTTTTTCTCATCATGAGACACTGAAGATTGGAGTAATGGTTGCTGAAAATTCAGCTTTGCCATCACAGGAATAAATTACATTTGAAAATATGCTGAAATAGAAAGAATTCTTTTGAATTTGCAATAGTAGTTCCCAATATTACTGTTTTGCTATACCTTTGATCAATTACATGCAGCCCTGGTGAGCATATGAGACTTTCTCAAAACATTGTACCGACCCCAAACTTTTAAAAGGTAGTGTATGACATATATTTTTCAAATATCAGCATGTACTGTCTTTATTGTTAGGGAGTATGTCACTCTCTGATTGCCTGGGATTCTGTTCCGGAGGAGTACAAAAGGGATTCTGGAATATCACTCTTGATCAGCCACTTATATCCGAGCAGCTAAAGGCTGAACTCAATCCACTAGTCATCAGAGTTTCATCAGCTTCTTCTCTGCCATCATCTCCCGTCCCTTTCCATATACTTAAGGTATGCTATTTCAGATATGATTAGTTGGATTATTCAACTTGAACATCTTAAATACATTAGGAATAATCACACTCATCTTTCAATAGGCAAAATGTCTTCCTGTCTACTGTCAGTACAAGTTCCACAACATGCCTGTTTACAGAACCAAAGGCCATGTTCACAATGCTAATATCTACTTCAAGGATGTAAATGTGATTTTTACTGGTCTACTGAGCTCTGGAAAGCTGTTTGAGTTTCTTAGAGGTCCACCCTTGAAGATCGAAGTCCATGATCGGGATAGAAAAAAGGAAAAACCCTCCAGTACACCAGCTATATTTGGGACTGACCCCAGTGATGCAAAAGATGATTTATGGGTTGCACGTAATGCATTAAAAGCAGATACTGAACGTAATCCATATGGCATAGCAAATCTAGATCTTTCAGATCTTCTTCGAGGAGGCAGATATTTGAAGCTGAAATTGCCCATTAGGAGTTCTTCTGAGGTTCTCTCAGATTTTGCAATCCCAGTGGGTCATTATCTTGAAGCTGACGCCCAACTGAAAGTCCAGGTGGAGATAGCACATACCCTTCATCATGAAGAGGGCAACAGTGATAGAGATTGCCCATTTGGTCGCATCGTTTATGTCTTCAAGTATAACAACACTCCAGTCTTAGCCAAACTGACATCAGAAATTCTACAGATCAATGCAGATGCCTTCCAACTAAAGCGTTATCCAGAGGAAACAATTCAAAGGCTCCTGTCTGGTCATAAAATAGGCACCAAAGACAGAGAGAACAAAAGGCTGAATGTTCTCACTGGATTTCATATGATGGATAAGGCTCTACACCTTTTTGTTCTGGAAGGATTGAAGGATCAAGCAATCAAAAGACTGTGGACTACAGTGCCTATGAAGTAAGAAAGTCATCATTTAAAACGCTCCCACATGTGCACAAGATTTACCAATATGCAGCAAAGTAAAAATTCCTGAAGATCATACAGACTGATCTGATCTGATCCTTTCCAGGTTGGATGGTGATGAGGAGGAACAGGTGACTGTGCTGTATAACTCAGACTTGAGGTTCTCAGAGCGACTGTATGACATGCTTGACGTGGGTCTGAGTCCCGTTTGCCTTGTAAAGCCACTTGAGACCATTTTGATGGAGCCTCTGGTGTTTATCAGAAATACAGTTCCTCATTCCTGTCTTGAAGCCATGAAATGGTAAAATTGCAATTACACCCAAAGAGGCTGTCTTGTAGCCAAATAGGCTAAAAGACAGCACTGCAATTGATTTAGGATATTATTAATGTTTGATTACAATTTTAAAATGGTAACAAGTACTGTGTGCAATTGGATGGATTATATTTTACAAAAATTGTATCTAGTGTGGTATTTGCTTAACCTAGAGGAACAAACATAGTGAAATACTGAGATATTGTTCAAGAAAGTTGAAATGTTTCCAATGAACTTTTCAGTATAAGCCACATCTGCAAAGCCAAGAAGCTTCAAGAAGTAGTGCACCACGTACTGTTTCCATCAGCCAACATGATTCTAAGCTTAAGCAAGGAGTTTGGATCGGATTTCAACAGAGGAGAACTATGGTTGGCAACGGAGAGGCAGAAATCTCAGGATATACCTGATCATCATTACATCAGAAAGAGAACTCACACACCTCTAGACAACTTCAACAGAGAATACTTCCAATGGAAACGGAATGAGGGTAATAACGTGAAGGACTTTGTCCAGGTAATGAATGACTGATACGTTTAACAAAGTGGGGAAATTGAGTTAATTGATCAAATGGATTTTTTATTTCAGGCAAATATTGAAGACATCCACAGGGCGAGTATCGACTTACAAATGTCAAAGCCTAATGCATTTATGGCTAATATTACTGAAGGTCAGACCATCAATTACCACAATGTTCAAACAATGAACTCCTCTCAGGGTGGGGAACTACTCTACAGAGAATTTTCAAAGGTAGGCATTATTTTCTTTACCTTCTAAGCCAGGGGTGTCAAACTCAGTTCCTAGAGGGCTGCAGCCCTGCAGAGTTTAGTTCCAACCCTGCTCCAACACACAAACTATGTAGTTTTCAGATAAGCCTAAATGACTTGATTAGTTGGATCAGGTGTGTTTAATTAGGGTTGAAGCTAAACTCTGCAGGGCTGTGGCCCTCCAGGAACTGAGTTTGACACCCCTGTTCTAAGCTAACAAACAACCAAAATCAATTGTTCAACTATGAAAAAAGATGACTGATATGCTTAGGCAGGCTCTTTTTGAGATTATATCCCCACATCAAACTTAAAGTAAAATTTATTGTCTTTTTAGGACTCCACTTGCATTCGCTTCTCTTACCCAGGTTTTAAGAGCAGTATTGAATCTAACCAGCACCCGAAGCGGCCAGATGATGCTCGGATAGAGGAGCTGAGAAAGGTGCTGTTGAGGTCATGCCATACCGCTGTTACCCCCATCTGTGTCATGTTTCTCTCTCAGTGCAATGTCAACTTTATGGACATTCCTAAGAGTTTAAGCAAGAAGATAGTTTTACTGATGTTTACCTATCTTGCCCACTTCTTTACAGATCCCCAGAGCTTAAGACAGTATTTAGTTGCAAGTACGGTGATAGGGCTAATGCTGATTGACTCATGGGACACACAGCGTTATCTAGAAGCATGTGCTTGCCTGAAATTGATTTATCAGCCTTTCAGACTCTGCAACTTATTGTTCCCTGCTGAACATGAGCGTATAGCACCCAAAAATGTGAACCTTACAGATGACAGATTGATGTTTTCATTAGCAGTTTCTCCTATTTGAGCAACTGAACATGTATGTTTATGTTTTTCCAAAAGCATTAATTTGTTGTAACCAGCTATTTTAAACACGGTTTTAATGTTTTTTTATTTTTGCTCACAGCCTTGGAGAGAAAACATTCTCCATGGGAACAAATTGAAGCCAATGCTTTCCAGATCCAGGCTGCCATGGATCCACAGATATCAGGATTTTGAACTTTACTCCAAACCCCCATTAGAGTTTGGACCAGAACTCCCCCTGAGCATCCATTTGGCTGGTAACATTTTCTTAAGATGAACAAATCATACTATTTAATTATTGTTAAATGGTTACATATATACATAAGACATGAAATGGTGATTTGAGTGGTAATATTTGTACAATTTTACCTGTATATTATCTTAAAGCTTCCACTAAGGAAAAAGTCAATTCGGGGCATTCTTGCATTTCATTCTGCTGCTTTTCTATTATTTTCCCGTGTAACCATAGGTAGGCAGATATGTTGTACTTGCACATGAGAATGCATTCAAATACAACAACAACAACAATCAATCCAGCAACATAAAAAACCCTGCTACAGTATTACAGTCTATTGTGATACTAATTCTGAAGTCCTCTAATGTCATTTTCAGTACAGATGGTGCCAGATTCTTTTGTATGAAACAAGACTCGAGTGGACTCATTTTACCTTGTATTTTGTTTAGAAGAGGCTCTCCACGAGGAGCAGCTCCAGGGTGCACATGCTCAGTATGACAGGTGGCAGAGGAAGATGTTGCTCGACGAGACCTCTACAGGAAGTGGAAGAGTTGCCGAGTTCAAATGTCACATGAAGAGAGCTGGTCTAGATAAACTACAAGACATACTGAAGGACAAGCCCATGAAATATTCTCTGAAGAGGCCAGGAATGGTTTTAAAAGTAACAAAAAGTTGAATGATTTCCTAAAACGACATTACTGCAGAACATAAAAGTACACATGACAGTCAAATATCATTTTGAAAATTATATCAGATTTATTGAAATCACATAGACAGACCGTTATGCCTCCTAACAGACAGATTTCCAACAAACATACTTTTCTTTAAAACGTTTAGGCTTGCTATTCGAGATCCAATCCCTGTTTGTTTTTTTTCCCCTCAGCCCATTCCCGTTATTTCTGTGGTCCAGCCTTCTGAAAAGACCGGCTCAGCAGAGAGGGAGGCCAATATTCCATTTGCTCCTGGACCCTTTCAGAACCACAGCCTGAGCTGGGACAAAAATGCAATTCCAAGATACTCATCCCAGTACAGCAAATTCCACTTTAGGTTAGACATAATCCTTGTTCTTCAGTTTCTCCTGTTTTAATAATTAATAATGGCTAAATTACTGCACCACAACTTGGAAACGAGCGTGAACCATTTGCACTACTAATATAAATTTTCGAAACAAACACTAAGAACGTCCTGGAAGCGTTTTTGGGGTGCAGAAATGAGAAAAAAATTAAACAATGCTCTGTCATTAACATTCAGATTTTTTAACAGAGATTACTGGAGGCCACATTCATTCCTGCACAAGCGTAGTGGTTTACCGCTCACAGATGAAGAAAAAAAGCATACACCTGCTGAAGCCCCAAAGACGCCTATGAAAACTGCCCACTTCAAACACAGCAGAAACATCACAGAGTTTAGGACCAACAAAGACATCACCTTACATGTGCATTAAAGGTATTGCTTCATAATCACTTGGGTTTTATGTTATTCAACCAATATTAAGAAGCACTTAGGTGGCACTAGAAAACTGATATAGAAAGAACTAAAAAATTGAAGAGTGAGGCTCAATGAATTCTGCATATTGTGAGAAATGTAAGTATATTTAATTTAATAATCGCAGCATTTCCTCTCATGTTTTTTGGGTTAAACTGAGACACAAGGTTGTGGGAAACCTTGAGAGCCATCTCAGAAGGTTCTGTCCAGAGGATGTGAGCAGACATACGCCCTCTTGGCTAAGACCTCCTGGGCGATCTTCTTTATGTTGGCATCGTTGTTCTCCGGGGTATCTGGAGAGAACACAAACCCCAATCCGTTCAGTGAACGCGCTGATCTAATGCATTGCATTGACTGGAGTTATTAGGCGGACGGTAATTGGAACAGTATGAAGAGTGCATTCAAGTGTTAGCAACTGACTTATGGTTTGTAAGGAAATTCTACAACATGTGCAAGTGCTTTGTCTTGCTATGCAATAAAACGAGAAGGGCTGGTATCAATTATAGCTGTGCATTTTACTCACTTTTTTGAAGCTGAGTCAACAAGAAGTTGTTCTTGAAATGAGCATCCTTGCAGAAAGTGTTGGTGAGCAGCACCTGAAAGCCAGTAGAGATTTAACAAGGCTGTTTACATTAACGATTTCAAAATTAACGTGCAAGCAAATTTCCTTGATTATGAGGTTTTTGTTGGCAAAATTATTTTACACTCTTTAACCTGAGAACAATTTAACAAAAGTAGAACAGACAGAAAAAAAAAAATGACATGGAATTACGAAACGTAATGTACGTATAAAAGAGTGTATGACCTTCTATAACTTTGTCGGATAAAGCCAATGTGCAAGCAAGCAGCGCAGTCACAGCATGACAAGTCATTAAATTGTTTCCGTCAATTGTTTCTCTCATGCAAAATCAAAACAGCTCTGCTGCTATGAATTAAAATTCAGCATATTGAAATGCCTCCCGGGACCAATCCACTTCAGAGAAGAAGTGCATTATTTGTCACACTGCAACATTCACAATCCTTTCAAGTTTAGTCCTCTAAACAGGTCAAGTAAATGAACCGTTTCTTCTTTTCTGCTCTAATCTGTACTTGTTCAACACTGCATGCTTCATTACAATGCTTTGACTGAACAACGAACAAAAGGCTGAAGTCGTGAGGCAAGTCTCTAAACTGAGAATCGGTTTACAGATCGAGGTAATGTGCTGCTTCAACGTGGCTTCTTTTGAAACGGACCTTGTGACCTCAGGGTGGAAGGTTTAAGCGTGTTACCTCATGGTCATGGTTGCGCAGGCCGATGCTGATGGAGCGACTGGTGCGGGACAGGACAGCTGTCATGGCGTAGAGGTTAATTAACACATCTGCAACTTTCTTCAGCACAAGCTGCTCCTCTACAATTGACTGGAAAAAATAAGTGAAACTGTAAGATGCAGAAGTGAAACTGTAATAGGGAGGTTTGACAAAATGCTTCAAAAAGTTTCAAGTTCTGATTTTTTTTTTTTTTTTAATTCTATTGACACTACCATTCAAAAGTTTGAATTTTCAGCAGCCATTACTCCAGTCTTCAGTCTGGACAGTCAACATTTCTCATTATCAATGTTGAAAACAGTTGTGCTGCTTAATAGTTTTGTGGAAATTGTGATATATTTTTTTCAGGATTCTTTGATGACTAGAAAGAATAGCATTTATTTGAATTAATCGAACAGACTTTGTAACATTTTAAATGTCTTTACTGTCACTTTTGATCAATCTAAATGCACCCTTGTTGAATAAAAGTATTAATTTCTTAAAGAAAAATCTTACTGAACCCAAAATTTGGCAGTGGTGGAGTATGTTAAACGTTTGGGCATACTTAACTGAATTTAATTTCTCATGATCTTTCAAAACTTTGATAAAAACGTTTATGCTTGGAATTGGAGATAAATGTCTTTTTTATATTTATTTACAAAACTAACACTTAAATTTAAATTAATTTTGATTTGTTTACAATGTTTTGGTCACAACATAATTCTGTTGGTTTCATTTGTTACTTCATAATTTTGATGATATTAAACTATTTCATTTTAAAATTTGGTAACACTATTTTATTTTATTTTAAAGAATTATTCTCACTATTAACTAGTTGCTTATTAGCATGCATATTACTAGTATATTGGCTGTTTATTAGTATTTATAAACCACATATTAATGCCTTATTCTGCGTGACCATATTTTAGATCCCTTAACCCTACCCCATACCTAAACTTAACAACTACCTTACTAACTATTAATAAGCAGCAAATTAGGAGTTTATTGAGGGAAAAATTGTAGTTAATAGTAAATGTGTTCATTATTCTAAAGTGTTACCAAAAAATTTTACTGATAACCATGCAAGCATAGATTTGTATCTAGAATTAAACACTCTGCCTCAATATTATATTTCAAGATCTTTCAGTTGATCTAGGTCACTCAAAGTAGAACAAATCAAAGCTGTCCTAACGGTAATACCCGTAAAGAGACAAACACATCCTGTGCCTGTCTCTCTACAGTTCGCATTTCACACAGCATGTAGGCAAAAACAGTGCAGCAGGGGGATTTATTCCCTTAAACGTTTCCTACAGATGAGAATGAATGAAGATGAAACAGCGCGCTCCAACAGGAAAAACAGTGTGTGGATATCTGAAGCACTTCCAGGCTGCTCTCCTGTGACTGCAGTCTGATTACAATAGCACAGCCACACAGACGTTCATTCAGAAAAGAGAGAGTGAGGCCAGCTGTCACACAAGAACATTACCTCAACCCAACAGGAAAGAAGGGACCAGAGACGAGGTCCCAGCAGCGCTAACAGCCCACGCTAATTACCTTGTGCGTTACAAGAAAAAAAACAAAAAAAACAAACACGTCTGTATGTTAAACGAACGGTAATTTTTCATTTTCTGGCAGCATCCGAGGAATGTGCACAAACTCGGATTAAAAACTGATGGTGAGGAAAATGAGATTGATGGGAATGGTGATTATGAGGCTTAGCTTAGTATAAATATCTGTTTTTATGTATAAAGAAAGAGTTTTGCTTTTGTAAGACATTATTTATCATCCACTGTCTGGAGGACTGCTAATAAAAAAAGAAAAAAAAAAAAGAAAAATTATGCACCAAGTAATAATTGTATTTATTAAAAATGAAAGCAGCTTCAAAAGTTTCTAAATAATGCAATAAATAATAAATCAAATACTTTTACCTTTCCATATCGGTACAGTAAGCTTTCCACAGTGGAGCCGAAGTGTGCAGCGTTCTGCTCAAACATTTTGGCGCTCTCCTGTGGGAGAAAGATGACATCATCACTCCTCTGAAAACTAGCTGGGCTCAATTACACGACCACATGGGTTTAAAGGAGAGATCAGAAGGAAGGATTCCGCCTGATGAAATGTGACTGGCAGGAGAACTAGGCGAGATTAGATGTGAGGGTGACAGGGCTTTTTACTGGACATCACTGCGCTGCTGTTATTACCATGACGTACAGTCAGTTTATGAGCACTGGTGTCATTTTACTCTATATTATGACAGATTACAGCTATATAGAGCACAAGCAGCACTGGTTCTGTACCGTCAGACTGGGGTGCACAACGCCATCTTTGCCGGTCAGTCCAAAGTCCACCGTCTTCACCACTGAATCCTTCAATTTCTTTCCCAGAATCTCAAACACAACCCCCACATTTCCCTTCTTCATCTCCCTGTGAGAAGACAATGTCATATATCAAAGCATGAAGTTATGTTACTTTTAAATATGAACTAATTATGAATGACATGTTTATATACTTCTCACATACTTAATTTTTCCTGTCAGTATTTTGCCAGCATACTGCATTCCAGTAAGTGCGATGTACATCCTCAAAATCTCATTAGTTCCCTAAAAGAAAGAAAGAGAAAAAAAGCACATTATATAATACATTCAATTGTTTTTGCATGATCATTCTGGAGCTTTGCATTTGTGACAACATGCCCCCTGGTGGTACAAAATTAAGAAAAAAAATTGTATACATTGCAGTTCAAAAGTTTGGGATCAGTTATATTTTTCATGTTTTTTAACCTCTTAAAAAAATGTGGGAAGCCTAAGTTTACTTCACTATATTACAATAAATCCTGATCTAATCATGACAGACTATATATCGTTGGAAAGGTCTAAGACTCCTAAATAGATATTTTACCACTTTTTTTGTTAAAAAATTATGTAGGAAAATTATTAGATAGATTATGACGAGTGCACCTAAAAAAATCTACATCATAACAGGAGTTCTGACCTTTGTCACAGACCATCTTCTTGGTTGCCTTTCACGCTTTAGAAATCATAAGAAATTATATATCAATTGAAAACTTAAAATCTCAATTCATGCTTTGAAACCCATTTTAAAATCACACATTGCATTACCATGGAAATGGTACATAAATATCATGTTACAAAATGTTTTCGTTCATGAATTATAAAAATTTAAGTTTGGATAGTGCACTATAATGTCTATGTTCAAAACTGTGAGTGACAGTTAAGGGGTTAATGGAGTCTCTTATGTTCATCAAGGCTGTATTTATTTGATCAAAAAAAAAAAAAAAAAATTGTAATATTGTGAAATATTATTGCAATTTCTAATATTGGTTTCCTATTTTAATATACTTTAAAATATTATTTATTTCTGTGATGCAGAACTGCATTTTCATCAGCCATTACTCCAGTCTTCATTATCACATGATCCTTCAGAAATCATTCTAATATGCTCATTTATTATCCGTGTTGAAACTGTTGTGCTGGTTAAATTTTTTTGGAACCTGTGATACTTTTTTCTTTGATTCTTTGATGAATAAAAAGTTAAAAAAGAACAGCAATTACTCAAAATAGAAATCTTTTCTAACAATAAGTCTTTACTATCACTTTTTATCCATTTAACACATCCTTGCTGAATAAAAGTATTAAATTGTTAAAAAAAAAATTGAATAGTAGAGTATATTGTAACAAAATTTCTATTTTGAATAAACACTGTGCTTTTTAACATTTTATTTATCAAAGAATCCTGAAAAAAGTATCACAGGTCCCAAAAAATATTAAGCACCACAACTGTTTCCAACATTGATTATAAATCAGCATATTAGAATGATTTCAGAAGGATAATGTGACATTAAAGACTGGAGTAATGATGTTGAAAATTCAGCTTTGCTTCAGAGAAATAAATTATATTTTAAAGTAAAACGTAAGATATTTCACAATATTATTATTTTCTTACTATATTTTGAGTCTTTGTGTGCACAAGAGACTTTTCAATAAAAAATTCTGGACTCAAACTTCTGAACGGTGGTTTTGCTAATTTGACTAATAAAATGTAATCATGTTCCTCTGTACCTCAAATATGTGGAGGATGCGGCAGTCCCTGAGGTAGCGCTCATAGGGGTAGTTCTTGGTGAAGCCCAGCCCTCCTAAAACCTGCAGGGCTTCACTCACGCAGATCCAGCTGCCCTCAGAGCTGAAGACCTGTATAACCACCACTGAGGGTCAATGCTCCAGTGTGTTGTTTTTCATTTATAATAAGACAGAGTTCAACTGATGATGACTGCAGGTTACCTTACCTTGACCATAGCAGCTTCCAGAGAACAGTCTGGGACTCCAGGTCGGTCCATCATTCCAGCAGTGAGGTAAGCCATGCTCTCCATCACAAATGCATTCAGGGTCATGGTAGCAAACTTATCCTGTGCCAAAGAAAAATAAAACCATATGCTGACTAAGCAAATAGTAACAACAGAATCATTCAATATGATTAAATATAACATGTAAGACGAACCTGAATCATTCCAAACTCAGAAAGGCTCCTGCTGAATTGTTTTCTTGTGCATGCATATTCTGATGTCATCTCTGGAGTGATGTGGCATGTGAATTCATTTAAATTGAAGGCATGTATAGATTAGATTTACATTTACAAGGATGTGAATGATAATGGAGTGAATTTTATAACGAATCATGTTCTCACCGATAAGCTTCTTGATCAGCCCTGCACCTGCACTGCCCATGCTGAAGCGTCCATTATTCAGAATGTTCATGGCGACCTAAAGATGATGCGTACGTGTCATGTGTCAATGCAACATCATGTCATCCTAGTGTCCAAGTGTGTTTGGATTACCTTAAAACCTCCACCGACTTCACCAATTACATTCTCAATTGGCACTTTGGTGTCTTCAAATGTGATCTCAGTGGCTATCGAAAGAAATTATAAATATTCAATGAATGTGCATGCAAAAAGTGTCCAAATACAAAACTTAATTTTGAACAATAATTATATTAAGTATTTCATATAACCATTTTTTTTTTTAATATCTTTTACTTACAATGCAAAAAAGTGTCCAATTACATACTTAATTTTGAACAATAAATACATCTTTTTTTTTTTTTTTTTTAATGTAACCTACCTTTTTTCGTGATATCTTTTACTTAGAACAAATAGGCATTACTTATCTTTTAAATAAATGTTACTTGGTTTGATTTACATGTATAAACTAACATTCAAAAGTTTGGGGTTGGTAGGATTTCTTAATGTTTTTGAAAGAAGTCTCTTTTGCTGAACAAGGTTGCATTTACTTGATCATAAAAACAATTAAAATATTATCACAATTTAAAATAACTTTTCCATTTTAACATACACTGCTCAAAAAAATTAAAGGAACACTTTGAAAACACATCAGATCTCAATGGGGAAAAAATATCATGCTGGATATCTATACTGATATGGACT
>JAFVLL020002459.1:0-12360 GCA_021397915.2 Tor tambroides | reverse complement strand
TTGCAGGTAGGTCTCTTGAAGCATCTTGGAGACATTGCTACAGTTCTTCTGGATTTAGTCTGTCTCAGTTTGTTCTGTTTCTTCATGTCATTC
The DNA here is from genome assembly GCA_021397915.2 of Tor tambroides. Classification (NCBI taxonomy): domain Eukaryota; kingdom Metazoa; phylum Chordata; class Actinopteri; order Cypriniformes; family Cyprinidae; genus Tor; species Tor tambroides. Next base: position 12,267 of record JAFVLL020002459.1, on the reverse strand, counting down.
CATGTTGTCAGACTCCTTGTGCAAACAAAAATCTCACTGGATTATTACAATTAATGGCAAAAATAATGTTTGTAAATGTAAACTGATATTTCCTGCTGACACACTACAGAAAAAGATAGAAATAACTGATTTCAAGCCATTTTTTGTTGGTGAAAATACTTGTGGCCTAAGACTTTTGCACAGTACTGTATATAGATATAAGATATATATATATAAAATTTATTTTTTTGTTAAATTACACAAATGAAATTAAGTACATTATTGTTCAAAAGTCTGGTGTCTGTGAGTTTTTTTTAAACTACATTTTATTTTTATTCTGCAAGGATGCATAAAATTCATCAAAAATAACAGTAGAGCCGTTAATAATGTGATAAAATATTTCTATTTCAAATAAATGTTCTTTTGAGCTTCCTTTTCAAAGAATCCTGAAAAAACGAATGAGAGATTCCACAAAATATTAAGATTGATAATAAGAAATGTTGAGCAGGAAATCATCATATCAGAATAATTTCTAAATGATAGTGTGACACTGAAATTTACATTTATTTAGTTATTGAAATTGTAAAACATTTCACAATATTATTTATTTTTTTTTTACTTTATTTGATTAAATAAATGGAGTCCTGGTGAGCATAAGAGACTTTTTCCAATAAAAAAAAAAAATACTGGACCCAAACTTCTGAATGGTGGTTTTGCTAATTTGAATATAAAAATGTTATCATGTTCCTCTGTACCTCAAATATCTGGAGGATGCGGCAATCCCTGAGGTAGCGCTCGTAGGGGTAGTTCTTGGTGAAGCCCAGGCCTCCTAAAACCTGCAGGGCTTCACTCACACAGATCCAGCTGCCCTCAGAGCTGAAGACCTGTATAATCAGCACTGAGGGTCAATGCTCCAACATATTGTTTTTCATTTATAATAAGTTCAAGTGATGATGATTTCAGGTTACATTACCTTGACCATAGCAGCCTCCAGAGAACAGTCTGGGACTCCAGGTCGGTCCATCATTCCAGCAGTGAGATAAGCCATGCTCTCCATCACAAACGCATTCAGGGTCATGGTAGCAAACTTATCCTGTGCCAAAGACAAATAAACCATATGCTGACTAAGCAAGTAGTAACAACAGAATCATTCAATATGATTAAATATGCCATGTAACATACCTGAATCATTCCAAACTCAGAAAGGCTCCTGCTGAATTGTTTTCTTGTGCATGCATATTCTGATGTCAACTCTGGAATAATGTGGCATGTGGATTAATTTAAATTGAAAGATGTATAGGTTACATTTACAAGGATGTGAGTAATAATACTGAATTTTTAACGAATCGTGTTCTCACCGATCAGCCTCTTGATCATCCCCGCACCTGCACTGCCCATGCTGAAGCGCCCATTATTCAGAATGTTCATGGCGACCTAAAGACGACGCGTACATGTCACGTGTCAATGCAACATCATGTCATCATAGTGTTACAAATGTGCAGTGAAGTGTTTGGATCACCTTAAAACCACCACCAACTTCACCAATGACATTCTCAATTGGCACTTTGGTGTCTTCAAATGTGATCTCACAGGCTATTGAAAGAAAGTACAAATATTCAATGAATGTGCATGCAAAAAACAACAACACAAAAACAAATAAATAAAATAAATATATTGTTTTTTAATAGTTATCATTATCATTTACTTACAAATGTGCATGTAAAAAAGTGTCCAAATACCAACTTAATTTTGAACAATAAATACATTGTTGTTTTTTTAAATTCAAAACCATTTTTTTATGATATATTTTATTTTAAGTAATGCCTATTTGTCCCATCTTCAAAATAAAAGCCACTCGGTTTGACTTACAGTATATGTATATACTGACATTCAAAAGATTGGGGCTGGTAAGATTTTTTAATGTTTTTGAAAGAAGTCTCTTTTGCTCACCAAGGCTGCATGTATTTGATCGTGAAAACAACAGCAACAGTAATACTGTGAAATATTATCACAATTTAAAAGAACTTTTTAAACAGAGACGAAATACTTCCAAGGCACTCACGTGGTAAGATAAAAAGCCTTTAATGTACTGGGCTTAAATCATTACAAAATAGTTAAATGTAGATCTACGCGTTTCGGCAAAAACAGCCTTCTTCAGGATGAGGTCAGGATTTAAGCCCAGTACATTAAAGGCTTTTTATCTTACCACATGAGTGCCTTGGAAGTATTTTGTCTATATAATTTGATTTTTTTTTACCTCCACCACATCCAATGAGCACCAGTGGCTTTATAAAGACACCCGTGTAGCACTCTGTGCTTCTGTTTTTTGTAAGAACTTTTTAAATATATTTAAAAATGTTATTCCTGTGATGTTACTATCCTTTGACCCTTCAGAAATCATTCTAATATGCAGATTTGGTGCTTAAGAAACATTTATTTTCATTAAAAATTTAAAAAACACTTGTGCTCTTTAAGATTTTTGTGGAAACCGTGATTTCAGGATTCTTTCATGAACAAAGTTCGAAAGAACAGCATTTATTTGAAACAGAAATCTTTTGCAACATTATAAAAGTCTAATAAAAAATACATATTTAAATGTCCACATTAAAAGTCAACATTACCTTCAAGCACGAAAGTAGATGAAAGTTTAAACTTACTGTTTGAACCTCTGATGCCCAGTTTGTCTTCAGGCTTGCCACTGGTGACACCACCGAACGCCCTCTCTACAATGAAAGCTGTGATCTTATCTTTCTTTTGACCGTCTTTGTCAACAACTTCAGTTCTGGCAAACACAGTCATGATGTCTGCCCAGCCACCATTGGAAATCCAAAACTTGAGAGCAAACAATAATCCAAATTATCCAATGAAGAGATTTCACAAAGCCAAACACAATGACCTGATTGAGGCAGTCACCTTTGTGCCATTGAGCAAGAAGTGCTTGCCATCTTCTGTCAGCGTGGCGCGTGTCTGTATAGATGCAGCATCACTGCCACTAATATGTGAGAGGACATGTCATTAAAAAACAATAACCAAAGCAGATTCAAAAATGGATCAGTTTTTAAGTTTAGGTTAAATGTCGTACCTTCCAGGTTCAGTGAGGCAGAAAGCTGCAATATGCTCTCCTGTTGCTAGTTTGGGCAGGTATTTTGATTTCTGAGCATCATTTCCAGCCATCAGTATACCCTAAAATGCAGAGATTTAATGGAAATTGTCAATGAACATAGAACTTACAGGAATAGTAAATAAAAATGTCCTCTGCAGTAAATGGGTGCCATCATAATGAAAGTTCAAACAACTGATAAAGACATAACAATAATCCACATGACACCAGTCCATCAATTATTGTCTTGTGAAGTGAAAATCTGCATGCTTGTAATGACAAAATTACACAGATCAAGCATTGTTTACAAGCAAAACAGTCTAAAACAGTTCTAAACAATTATGTTGGTGGATTCTGGGATGAGAAGATAGAGGATGGACTTTTTACTGGAGGGTTATAGCTATGGACTCGTATTTTGGCCAGAAGTGACAAACTAAAGTTAAATGCCTTAATGATTCATTTGTTTCTTACAAAAACACAGCTTTCCGCCTCACAAGACATTAACTGACAGACTGGAGTTGTGTTGAGTACTGGATTATTGTGATGTTTTTATCAGCTGTTTGGACTCTCATTCAGACGGCACCCATTCACTGCAGAGGTGATGTAATGCTAAATTCCTCCAAATCTGTTCTACAATGAAAACCTACATTTTGGATGGCTTGATGGTGAGTACATTTTCAGCAAATTTTCATTTGGTGAACTATTGCTTTAATACAGGACTCACAATGCAACACAGAAAGTCATTTGCTCACCTTTAAGCCAATGGCTTGATGTGCTGCAAGTGTGACTGCGATAGCCCCATCTAAAGACGTGATCTCTCCTAACCTGGCATACATGGTGTTTGAGAGGCCCAGACCGCCTGGAGGAAACAGGCAAACAAGAAGATGAATACTCTCTGACAGTATATTAGAAATTGTTCCATGTATGAAGTCAGAGGTCAGTCTCACCATATTCTTCAGGTATCTGGATCCCAAACAGCCCCAGTTCCTTCAGCCCATTTAAAGTCTCAGGAGGAATCATGGCCTCATAGTCAATCTTCGTGGAATCAACTATGGTGATATTTGCACAAGTACAGAAAAAAAGACCTTTCTCTGTCATTCAATCATTTGTATGAAAAACATATAGGAATATCCAAAAGCTGAGATCACTAAATAACTAATATATATATATATATATATATATAAACAATTTATATTGTATTTTTCCAAGACGAACTCAAGCCAGTATAATATGCATATATGTGACATAATATATGAAGAGAGACCTCACAATTAAACAAAAACTCACTGATACATGTTTGTTTTGTACCCACCATCTTCACTGAAAAACTTTTCCACAGGCTGAACAAGTTGGTTTATTTCCTCTAATTCTTCATTACTGATTTCTGGGTAGGGAAAGACTTCAGCCTAAAAGATATATATATATATATATATATATAATTTTAATGTACAGTAACAATGCAGTCTTATCCAGAGTATTTAACCGAAAAGAAAACCATCCACTGTCATAACTATAAATATTATGAACATCACCGTCGCTATTATTGATTATAAGACTCATTGACCTTACTCAAGTGGTGTCATATTTTAATAGGTATGTTAGTTATGTACACACAATAAAGCAACATTTTATTCTGTAGTTTGTTGACATTACCTTGTTTACTTTGCCCAGGAACAGATCTTTGGCATATGCCAAACTCCTCGCGCTGGATCTAATGGAGCGTCGCGACTGAAAGTGATGCAGACAATCTCGTGCAACAAACAAATTTCTCCCAAGTTTGACGGCTCTTGACAAAACGATAAGTTTGTTCAGGTTCATCTTCAACGTAGATTCTCACCCAAATCACCCTAGGACTGACTGAAACACCTTTCACCCATTTTCGTCTCACATTGATGACGACACGAGTTAGTTAGGGTGCAGTTCATCTCGTGCCCTGCAGATGTCCGTGTTTAGCTGCACTACACAAATTATTCATTACAATGCTGAGTGAAAACATTGATTGTCAATTCTCTCTGGTCTCTGATTTCATCACAGTACTTGCTCGGATTTAGGTGAATTCCTGGGTTCAAATATGACTGAAATAACAGTAATGAGCAGTTCAGCGGGTCTCTTTCCCTCCAGTCCTCCTTTGGGCAGCGGCACCGCCGTTAGTGTTGACAATGAGGATTTAACCCTCAAAGCTGCTCTATTTATAGCCTCCAGCAGGCCAGACAGACAGATAAAAAGGGCATGGAGTCTCTTTCTCACCACCTGTCTGTAGGTCACATGCATTCGAAATTGTATCCAGTCATTCACAACTTATGTGCAGTTTATTTTATTCACAGAAACACGAATCTTGATAACTGTTTTCTGTCGTAATATATTTTAAGTGTAATTTATTCCTATGATGAATTTTCAGCATCATTACTCCAGTCTTCAGTGTCACATGATCCTTCACAGTTCACTACACTATGCCGATTTGGTGCTTGAGAAATATTACTTAACAATGGTGAAAAGTGCTCAATATTTTTCAAGAGTTCAAAAGAACAGTATTTATTTGGAATAGAAATATTTTGTAACACCTTTAATACTTTACTGTCACTTTTAATATATTTAATGTGTCCTGGCTGAATGAAGTATTGAAACTTACTGACATTTTGAACAGTAATGTATATTGTTTTTTATATTTTCAAAGCATTTGTGTGAAGTCTTGGCTCTTAATTCAGACCTCATGTATGGATGCCAGTGCATAAAGGAGGATGTACTGACCTTGAGACCTCCACAAATATAAAGATACTAAGAAACTCTCAAAGCTCATATGTTTATCAAAGCTCATAAAAGCTCTCAAGGAGTACTGAGAAGACGAATAGAGACTAACCTACCAGTTATTCACTGAATGCTTTAGTTTGATTAACCGAAAGGTATGAATAAAAAAATATGTCAGTGAGAAAGACAATTGCAAGAATTCTGAGAACCAGCAAACCTTTCATAAAGCCAGTCACGCAATGACCTTGCTGACTCAAATGTACCAGTATGTTGAATTCAGTTTGGAGAGTTTTGAAGGCTATTTCTAATGATTCATATATAACAACAGTATAAGAATTTATTCCTAAATGGCTTTTGAGATTCACAGAAAATTTTAAGGACTTTAAGGATTTTAAGGAAACATGCATTCAAAATGATTTACTTCAACATAACATGTGCTTTAATACAGAACAATACAAGTTAGGAATTTTACGGTATATTGTTTTATTTCATGTTCTCAACATGGTCACAGTTATAGTTAAACATCAATAGGGTCTCATCATCTACTTAGAAACAGAATGCATATTAAAACCATCCTCTCTTTGTTTGGTAATTAAAAAAATGAAATGTATGAGTGGACGCACATGAAAGGCGATGAGAGTTATGTAACAGTCGGCTTATTAAAGAAGATCCTATGACAAATTTGAGAAGTACATTTGGTAGCAGAAGCAGTGTCATGTTAATATGAGTCTCTTTAAGGTGAAAAAGGACTACACGGTCAATGCGATGGCTGAGCGAAAACAAAAAAGTATTAAACAGACTATGTACACGTCAACCCAACCCCCTACCCTTACACGTTCCCTTTATCATCCATATTAGATTTATATACGATATGCTTTTTTTTCTATTTTCTCACATTGGTTTGTGATATATACAGCGACACAGGCTTTTTACAGAAAAAAACTGAAGTGTAATGATGTTTTTAGGGGGTGAACAAGTGATATACATGCTGAAATGCAGTGGCACAGCATAAAATGTAACAGCAAGCCAACATCACTTAAAAAAAAACAAAAAAACAAAATCGAACAAACAAAAGATGAGGAAAAAACAGTAAAATGAAAGCACATTTCTTAATTTTTAAATAAGCTCACATTTCAACCAGAGGTGCTAGGCATCAGCTGCATGCAAGGCTTTGTGACATTTTGACTTGACCGTCCAGTACTGTACAGTACAAAGCTGAAGCACCACAATACATTTACAATACACTGCACTGAAATCCATAAAAAATATTCAACACAAAGGTGAAAAACCTAAAAAAGAAAGAAAAAAAAAACAGAGACATTTTCTTGACAGTTGTTTGAATTTATGGTGGGTTGTTTAGTCAGAAATGGCTTCGGGTGATCACATTTGTACACAGAGATGGGCTGTCCTAGTCTGATTAATGCTGTACTGTACAAATTACTGGCCTCAGTGCATCTTGGGAACAAGCCAGGTGTTATGAAATCTGATAAATGACATAAACACGGATTTATGCTCTATTATCTGTAAGCTTCTCTTATTATTATTACACGGATGTACCCTGGCGGCACTTCATTACGATTAGGCTACCGGCTAATATTTTCCTTTATAGACTATTTGACGTTCAGTGTTTGATTTTTCAAGCCCAGATAAACAATAAACAGATGTCTCCTAATTGAATCTATTTTGGTACGAAACAGGATAAAGACATTTTGAATGAAGAGAAGTCTACAGATTTTAATATGTTCATCATCATCATCTTCATCATCACTCATTTAACAACGGTCAACTGTAACACTGATAATATCTCTGGAAATATGCAATATCTAGAGAATATTTTGTACAATATACATGCAAGAGTACTTTAGTTGACATTCCTGACTGTAGGTTGCAGGTAAAACAGAGATGTCGGTGGGGGGCGAGAAACAATATGGGTTTGAAGTATGATATTGGAAATATGATAACAGAAATGACAAACAAAACAACCAACTGGCTGAATTTACAAAACTGAAACATACATATTGCACATGATTAATCAATTAAAAAAAAAGAAAAAGAAAGAAAAAAGAGAAACAACGCACAGCAAATGTCTCGTATAAGAGAGCGAGCTCATTTCAGCCGTGGTTTCTGTACATTAAGTGATTATTTACAAAGACAAGTGCTGTTCAGAAGCTCTGTACTTGAGTTAAAAGAGCATCAAAACACAAAACTATTACATCGAATCACAGCTCTGTCACCATTTATCTACTTACAGTATAAAACAAGTCAAAAATTGAACCGAGAAAGGGGATATGTGTGAAAAAACATGTCCAAATCCATTCATCTGACTGACCCACTGCTACATATTATATGCAGTTTACATTACATTAGATTACATTACATTAGCTGTGTTTCTGAGCAAGTGAAAGGCATTCTCACAGAAGAATATGTATCAAATCTACTTCATTTCCACACAGAAGAGGGCACACGCTCAGCCTGCTGAGAAAAATCAACATCTCTGCACAAACTAACTCTTGAAATATGGGGAGAGAATTCCATCAGCTCTGGCTTTCCTCCGACCCAAACACTACCCCTAATGTTAGACGACAAAATAGCCTTCTCCATCACACCGGCTTTACCATAAACATCTTCAAATGTACATTTATTTCATATTGATTTATTCATCTCTAAAAAAATAGTTAAAAAAATAAAACCATGTTGCAGCAGTGGCCGGGACCGACGAGTTGAGGCCGTGGAGGATCCATCTATGAGCTCTCCTGTTCCGCCCGCACCCTTCCCACAGTCCCTGTGATTGGTTTGCGCTACGTAGATCCCGAAGAAGGTGGAGCGAACACAAGCCGGAGATTCCGGGAGAGTCTTCCAACTCCAAGGCAACCAATAATTTCCATGTTGTTCAACTGGCCACCTACTGAGTTCAGTATCGGTGAAAACTAGTAACTCCTACGTCGAGAGTACACAGAGAATACTGAGATTTTATCTGAGGGTTCGGATCATTTTTGTCCTATAACAATAATAATAATAGCTGCTAATATTATTATTATTATTTTACAAAATACTATATGCACGACATACACAAAGCAAATCTTTTTTCTTTTTCCTTCTTTTTTTTTTGGAATAACTCAGTCACTGCTTTTTAATAATTGGCACGTTATAGTCCCCTAACTATATCACAGAAATGTGTGGTCTACAGCTACATTAAATACTGGAACACCGCTCGTTGTGACCGACTTCTCTCAAACCGTACTTTAGTTTCTGCAAACTAATAAGCAGGCTATTTGATGCATTTAGGTAATTAAGTACAAGAAAACAGTTGCCACGGTCTTTTGCGCATGCTCTTGCTTTACCTCCAAAGACGAGAGGGTTGAAAGTCTCTAAAATCGAGCCTAAAAGAAGCAGCAGCAGCAGCTTTATCTGGGGCTCCACAGTTTGAGCAATGACTGGTAAGAACTGATGATTTGAGTTCTAGCCACCCCAAAAGAGAAGGCCCGTGCTACACAGTGTGGCTCCCCCTTCCAGAGGAAACGGGTGCTGGATGAGTTGAAAAGTGAGTCATGGTGCCCTTTTGTTCGTGTCCTTGTAGGCAGCAACAATCCGTTGCACGTTACAATCTAAAGAGAGGCCCAACGGTCACTCCGCCAAAAACGGTCCCATTCCCAAGTGGAAAGAGTTCATGGAGGGGCTCAAACCACAGTGCTGATGCCGCTGTGTTTGGGCTTGGTGCTGCTGGCCGCCGGAGGAGGGGCTGGAGGCTGGCTGTGGTGGTGAGGTGCATGCTGGGAGTGGGAGGGGTGCGGCCCGTGGCCGTGGGGGCCGTGCGAGTGGCTGTGAGAGGACGAGGAGCCAGGCGGGGGGTGGTACTGGTGGGGTGGGTGTTGAATGTGCGCTGGGGGGTGGTAGTGATGGTGGTGGTGGTACGGAGGAGGATTCTGCATGTGGCAAAACTGAGCGTGGTGGGGGTGCATCTGGGCTTGGGTCTCGGTGACGCCATCGCGGGCCGTGTGGTGCAGGTTAATAGAGTGCGGGGTGTGAGAGATGAGTGTCGGGTGGGAGGGGTGTGAGGGCTGGGGAGGCAGAGAGGGTGACTTGCCCCGCTTGGTGCCGAACAGGGAGCCCAGGAGAGAAGAGGAGTTGGGGATGGACTGCTGGCGGGAGGGGCAGTCGCGGCTGGAAGTGGCTCGACGCCGTATGTGGGGGCTGCTAATGATGGACCCCTGCAGGAGGACGAGGAAGAGAGAGAATGGAGAAGTTAAACACGAGATGTGTACAGCATGCTTGATGAGTCAAGAGCACAGTTCCATTTATTAATGCAGTCTAACTTTTTAAATGTTCATTTGGCCTGATTTAAATGTGTAATCATTAGGGTTGGGAACCAAGAATCCATTTTTCTGTTTTCAAAAAAACAGCAATGATTTTCATGACATTTGGTTTTATTAACAGGTCTTCAAAGACTTTATTTTTCCATGAATGATTAAAAAGACTACCAGTCATGTAAGAAACGAACCATGAACTCATGAGTTATTGGTTTGAATCAGTCTAGTGGCTCACTCACTAAATGAATTGATTTGATTCTTGAACTTAAGTCAGTACTTTTATCATGTCCAAATCAAGAACCACAAATGAGAGACTTCAGTGCTGTTATTGACTAGTTGTTCTTAAGAATAATGTGTAGTTAAAGATAAATTCAGAACAGAGCTTTGTCATAATAGAGAATTTTAATTAATAATAAAACGTTTTTTTTTGTTTAGTATATTTGTTAAGTTAAAGTACCACCAAATATTTAGAATCAAATAAGTGTAATTTGATTTTAAACATATTCTTTGATTCCCGTCCCTAATAGTTACATATTCCATATATTTCAAATAATAAAACAGATACCGTTCAAAACTTTGGGGTTGGTAAGATTTTTTAAAATGTTTTTGAAAGAAGTCTCTTACGCTCACCCAGGCTGCATTTACTTGAGCAAAACACAGTAAAACTGCATAAATGAAATGGTACAATTTTTTTTTTTGCAATTTAAAATAACTGTTTTCTGTTTTAACATATTTTAAAATATAATTTACAGTGGTGGCCAAAATTATTAGAACACTAGTATTTTCACCAGCTAAAAAATGGTTTAAGTCAGTTATTTCTATCTTTTGCTGTAGTGTGTCAGTAGGAAATATCAGTTTATATTTCTGAATTGTTGATATTATAATTATTGAAATATTTCTGAAAAAGTTGTATTCTTGTGATGGCGAAGTTGAATTTTCAGCAGCCATTACTCCAGTCTTCACAGTCACGCAACTCCTTATCAATCATCCCAATATGTCAGTTTGGTGCTCAAGAAGCATTTTGTACTATTATCCAAGTTGAAAATGGTTGCGCTGCTTAACATTTTTGTGGAAACCATGATACATTTTTTTCAGGACTCTTTGATGAAAAAAAGAACAGCATTTATTTTAAATAGCAATCTGTTGTAACATTAAACATGCATCCTTGCATTTCTTTCATATTCTTTAAAAATAAATCACACTGACCCCAAAATTTGAACGGTAGTGTAGTATCTACCAAAAGGCAATGCAAATTTAATACCCAAAATAGTATCACATAAAAAGTAAATGATTCCACTTATGTCAGTATTATAAAACAAGGACACAGCACTCAAGCAATGCATCATGACATCCATCAGCAGTTAATGCATTTATAAAAGACTGAAGCAGATCCCTGAAAGCCATGCATTACATGCAAAAGCTAAGACAGGCAAGATTGAGTTAGTCAGCCTTTAGTAAAGTTAAAGCGAGCATATGGGCTTATCCTGCATTCCAGGATGGGCTGCCAAACAAACTGGCATACGTGATAACCTATACGGACTAAATGGGTGACAATCCAAATCCAGTCTATTAAAGCAACACCTTTGCTAAACTCCCTCATGTTTATTATGCTTATCTGGACACAGATGGGAAACAATTTCAAGGCATTCCGAGGGGTAAAAGGTGCTTAGGGCTGCAAAGGAAGAGGTCAAGTGGTTGGAGGTTGGTGAGGAAATGAAGACTTGCACTTTCTGAAGTGCTCAGGCACAACATTCTATTGTTCACTTGCTACGGCCAAGTGAAACATGCCACCAGGAATCAAATCGAAACTATTTACAAAATAAAAAGACACACACAGCCCACGGTATGTGACTTGGGATGTTTGCATTAGTTGAGTCATGCTGACTAAGTTGGACCGTGGAGATGTTATGATATGTGATGTGAGCCACGGGGGCAGAATTCCCCATCATGCATGCAGGGTGGCCTACTTAGTCCAAAAACAACACCACACACATACAGACAATGGAAACTACTGAGCAAAGAAGCAACCAAAAAGAAAAGTTGGTAGACAGACCAGAGAAACAAATGAAGCAAAGTTGCAGTTTCAAAATGCAACATTGTCACACAGAATAGCGGCCTGTTGTAGGTTCTTGCGTC
>JAFVLL020002458.1:0-13525 GCA_021397915.2 Tor tambroides | reverse complement strand
AAATGGCTGCAATATAACAAAGAGTGAAAAATTTAAGGGGGTCTGAGTACTTTCCGTACCCACTGTAAATGCTTTTAGAAATGAACAAACTGCTGTAATTGTTTGTATGTGAAAACAAACGAGAAACTGATTACAATAGCATACTTGCAATGGAAGCCTAGTAAGCATATAGGCAGCACCACAAATAAACATTAAAAAAAAATTAAATCTGTAAATATTTTCACCTAATTCAACTTTAAAGGAATAGCTCACCCTAAAATGAAAAACTGCTGAAAATGTACTCATCCTCAGGCCATCCAAGATGTAGGGGAGTTTGTTCCTTCATAAGAACAGATTTGGACAAATTTATCATCACATCACTTGCTCACCAATGGATCCTCTGCAGTGAATGGGTGCCGTCAGAATGAGAGTCCAAACAACTCATAAAAACATCACAATAATCCACACGCCTCCAGTCCATCAGTTTATGTCTTATGAAGTGAAAAGCTGTGCTTTTGTAAGAAACAAATCAAGTTGTTTTCAGCTTCAGATCACTACTTCTGGCTAAAATATGAGTCCTCTATCCATAATATTGCTTTCTCCAGTGAAAACGTTGCCTCTTCTGAATCAGGAGAGAAATATGCACAGATCAAGCAGTGTTTACAAGCAAAAACAGTTCTAAACAAATATGTTGGTTGGATTTTGATGTGAGAGGGGGTGGAGGTTTTCACCAGAGGAAGCGTTATTATGGACTATGGACTTATATTTTAGCCAAAAGCAACAGTTTAAAGTTAAAACACCTTAATTTGTTTCTTACAAACATGCAGCTTTTCACTTCACAAGATGTTAATTTATGGACTGGAGTCGTGTGGATTGTTGTGATGTTTTTATCAGCTGTTTGGACTCTCATTCTGATGGCACCCATTCCTGGCAGAGGATCTGTTGGTGAGCAAATCCAAATCTGTTCAGAAGAAGAAACAAAACCATCTACATCTTTGTTGGCTTGAGAGTGAGCACAATTTCAGCATTTTTTTTTTTTTTTTTTTTTTGGGCGGGTGAAATATTCCTTCAGTTGCTGCCTTAAATGATCATATTTTTTACAATTATAATGTAGTTTTGAAAATATAATCATAACATGTAAATATATACTTTGAATGCACTAAGTTATTTTGAAAAAGCTTCTGTTAAATGCATACAAACTGAAGTTAATGTCTGTGCACACTAACATCCAATCGATAAACTCATGACCAGCTACAAATGTAAAACCAATTACTTTTGCATGGTTACCTTGAAGAAAGATTGAAGCAATGCAAAGGAATCTGCCTTAAAAAAAACAAAACTATTTTCGTCCCAAAAGACGTTCTATGCAACTTTAAAGATCTAACAATACATTTTTGTGTTGTACAATTCATCTTCAAGCGAATAAACAATGCTTAAAGCTTCATATTGTTCTATTTAATCTGCACTCAGAACTTAAAGACACCTAGATGAACGGCAAAACGTCTTCAAACACCACATAAATCATCTTCAAATTAAATTTTACATGCCGTTGGTCATTCTTTTGTGCTTCTAGAACATTCTCCCTCTTTTAGGCATGGTAACAAATGCTACCAATCTTGCTGGGAACGAAGGGACGCCAACTCGCAAATCTCCGTAAAAGCATCAGCATCCACTGACTGGCATTTCCACATAATTAACGATTTAAACATTTTCCGCATTCAGGACTAAGTTCTCCTCGGGGAAACAAAGAGAAGCCTTTTGGAAAAAACTTTCATTAAACATGGTGAGAGAGCAGTAAATTCTTCCCATCGCTCTCTCCAGACCCTTTCCTAGTGATTTATCTCGCTCTTATAATGGCATCAGGGGGAGTTCTGCGGTCTTGGATGTGTCTCGTTGGATCTGCACTGAATTAAAGAGCCTGAGGAGGGAGGGATGAGTTATCCAATCACTGCTTCATGGCTCACACTAAAATAAGTCAACCAACCAGATTCACTTCAAGTTAACTTAATGGAAACAACACATTTCATTTTAGTATTCAGGAAGTTCAAAAAGCACAAACATCATTAGCAACTTGCATAATCCAAAACGTGGCAACAGTAAAACAAAATAGTACATTTTGAGTTCATGTTGACTTTAAAACCTCCTGACGTGTCAATTTGACCCAGACTCACTTTTCAATCTGCTTAAATACTGGTTAACTTTTTTTTTTTTCTTAAACTTCTTAAATAGTTCTCATTTAGGATCATGAATGTGGATGCAAAATTGACACATAGATGTGTTTTGGAAAAGCTTTACAAACTGTTTACAAACACTAGAGTCAGAAAAAAAAAAAAACTGTCAAACACTAAAGCATGAAAGACTCAAAGTTTACTCAGCACGGAGACTCGTCTTCTGAATCACCCTAGAAAAATTCACTGTTCCTTTATCTGAGCTTTACAGGTTTCAGTCACAAAATCTGCCAAAGGTTATTTTATGATTGTTAGGGGTTTTTTTTAGCTTAGTTACTAGACTGTTGCATTGTTAAGCATTAAACCATTTCCAAACGCTTCCAAAAACCTTTAATGACCCCTGATGTTGACATGCAACAGCAGAAAGGTACCTTATGAGCATGTTTGCTGTGTCACAAACAATGACACCACAGGTTTCATGTTGCAACCCTGATGCAGAAAAGCAAGAGTATGGTGGAAGGGAAAAAAAGAGAACGGGAAGGTCTGACCTGTGAATACAGTGGCGACCAGAGCAGCGCTGGCGATGTCATTTCCGTGGCTTACCACAACCATTTCCTGTGAAGTATTCTAAGGCCTCAAAATTACAGCTTCTGTGCATGGCAAAGCCTCACTTACCTCTTTCATTTCATAAATGCTGCATATATTTCAATAGGTTTTAAAAAGTTGTGGACAGAGAGAGAGGGGTAGGTACCTCTCTTTAAAAATATATTCTGACAGTTTATGCATAAGTGCTTGACATCTTGTGTTTCTGGTCAAACACTGCTGGCAAAGTCTTTCTGAGCTCTTTCATTTGATTTAACCAACCGTATATATTTTATATTTTACCATGTTTTAAAATAATATGGATAGAGAGAGGACCATGAAGTCTTTAAAATTACTGAACAGTCTGCTGCTAATTTAAGCAGCTGCAGGCACTTACATGTCCACTAAATGCAGCTTCCACCAGGTGGCGCTCGGGAGAGAGGTTTTTTTTTTGTTGTTTGTTTTTTGGCTTAAGATACACTATATTGCCAAAAGTATTGGGTCGCCCCCTTCTAATGAACAGGTTTGACTACTTTAGTAATTTCTATGAGTACAAATCTTAATGTTAAAGCATATAATGATATTCTAGGAAATTGCGCTTCTATGTAGCAACAGTTTGGACAGGGACTCCTAACATGACAACCGCCCCTGTGTATAAGGGTAAGGTCTCAAAAGAAAAATGACTGATCCAGTCAGTGTGGAAGAACTTGGTTTGCATAAAACTGTCCTAACTTGCTAACATTCCTGTGTGACTGTAAATGCAGATCTTGGGCCAAAAACTCATCACCAAAAAACAATGACTTGTACATACAATATATAGACAAAATATTGAGACACCCCCTTCTTTAGAACAGAAAAATGCACTTCCAAATCTGTGGCAACAACAGCATGGGAACATCATTCATGTATTTAAAAATTGTATTTCCATCTCTTTTGCAACAGTTTTGGAAGTGTCTAAAATGACTGTACCCATATGTACAAGTCATTGGAGTTTGTTGATGAGTTTTTGGCTCAAGCTCTGCATTTACAGTCACACCAGAGGTGTTCAACTGGGATTAGGACTTGGTTTTATGCAGACAAGTCAAGTTCTTCCACACTGACTGAATCAATAATTTCCTTTTTGAACCTTGCCTTATACACAGAGGCATTGTCAGAATAGAATAGAATAGAATAGAATAGAATAGAAAAGGGTCCTGTCCAAACTGTTGCTATAATATTAGAAGTACACAATTTCCTAGAATATCATTATATGCTTTAACATTAAGATTTGTACTCATAGAAATTACTAAAGTAGTCAAACCTGTTCATTAGAAGGGGGCGACCCAATACTTTTGGCAATATAGTGTATTTGGAACTAAAAGTGTAATTACTAATTATTTAAACATTGTAGTTAAAAGCATTGGTAACCGGCATTAAAAATATTAACCGGCCAAGCAATCTCTATAAATGTTTAGGCCTAAATGATCGGTCCATTATATCAGCGCTGAGAAAAGTAACAGGTATGACGTGACAACCATATTTATCTGGCTCTTCAGTAGCTGTGTTGATATTATTTTATACCCGAGTAATGACAGTAATAAAAGTTAATAACGATACATAATGATAGTGTTAAAATACAGGTTTAAATAGGAAAATTATTATTTAGACTCATCGTCAGGGGCAACTCCCGCGCCTCTGAGCCAAGCCAATTTCATAAGCAAGTGCACAAAAGGTAATCAGCGTGCAATTGCATTTAATAACAGGTAATGTGACATTAATTTCTTTTATTAACAAATTTAATTATTTTATCATCATTATTAAATGACATTCAGAAGTACTATTAATACTGTGAAAAGTGAAAAGTCATGACATATTGTCAACTATGGTGACCCATACTCAAAATTGGTGCTCTGCGTTTAACCCATCCAAGTGCACACACACAACAGTGAGTAGTGAACAAATGCACACGCGCGCGCGCACACACACACACGCACGCACGGAGCAGTGGGCAGCCATTGCTCCAGCGCCCCGGGAACAATTAGGGGTTCGGTGCCTTGCTCAAGGGCACTTCAGTCGTGGTATTGAGGGCGGAGAGAGCGCTGTACATTCACTCCCCCCACCTACAAATCCTGCCGGCCCGAGACTCGAACTCGCAACCTTTCGATTACGAGTCCAACTCTCTAACCATTAGGCCACAACTTCCCCTAATTCCTGTAATTAATAGGGTTTAAATAATGCAAACGTACTTTAATTTACACGTTAATATAATATAAAGTCAATCAATCCAAATTTCTTATCTGTCCATCTATCACACCTTCAGGCTCTGGTGTTATTTTATTCGCGTTTACTGCCACCTGGTGGACTTTTTTGTAGTGCAGCAAAAAACTTTTCATGTTTATATTTACTTTGAAGCAAGTTCACAGTATTATAAAATCAAAGTTTAATACTGCAAACTCTAAAAGTATTATCGAAATTAATCAATTTAAAGTTCTAATCTATAACTATTATTATTATTGTTGTTTGAAAAAGTTCACACCTTGAGGCCCTGCTGTATTATTTTATTCGCATTTTCAGAAGTGCAGCAAAATTACTCAACGCAGAAAAGGTGATCAGAGTGATTTTGCATTTGTTAATAATAATAAATGTTTTTATTAAATTATTTATTTATTAACTTTTATTAAATGACAGAAGTAGGTCCTATTAATACTATAATAGTGTTTAAATACAGCAAACCTACTTATATGTTAATATAGGCATTAGTTAATATATAGTCATTCTAATTTTTTTTTTCTCTTAAAGCCTGATTAAAGCTAGTCAGTTTAAATTTTAAACTAGAAGCCAATTAAAAAAAATTCTGGAGACCATTACTTTTTTTTTTTTTAAACTGTTCACAACTTTAATCCCTACTGTGTTATTGTATTCACATTTCTTGCCATCTTGTGGACGTTTTTAGTAGTACAGCAAAATCAACAATCGTACCAGGTAATTCATATGGCCTCCAAAATGATTATAAAATACAACCCCAGGTGTTTTATGAGTAAGTACTGATTACTGAAGTACAAAACAACACCTGAGAAAAGAACTGTCATTTAAATGACAGCAATAAGCCACATAAGACTGTCAGAATTATTTGTTTTAAAAGTATAATTAAAACATGCATTAAAAATGTGCACTGAAGTAACTTAGATGTTTTATGAAATATATTTATTATGAAGGGAAAATATCTACTGTCACAAAAGGGACAAAAAAAAGAAAAAGAACATGTAACAATACATATGACTGTCTACATTGGTGACAATGGCATTTCTTTTGAAGCTGACCTGTGGACAGTTTCACACACAGGCAGGGCTGGGCTGACCTGAGGTCAGTGCAGCATTTCTAGCTCTAATGCTTTTCTAAAGCTGGGAACAGCAGGAGTATCCGAGATCCATATGCTCAAACGGGACGACTTCAACCCAAGCAAGAGGCACAAGGATGCGGAGCAGAGGCGACTGATGGCGGCCATCATAAAGCACTATGCTGTGTTTGGAGTGAGGCAAATTTTACAAAAACATCATTCCTAATGCACCAATTCTTAACATTGTTAGGGTGTGCAGTGCTGTCAAAATGTTTGATTACTTTGTGACAAATAAAGATGCTTTCATTGCACTTGTTGGACAAATGTATGTGAAAGCCCGTTTCAGCCACAGAATAAAAAAAATAAGAAAATTAAATTAAAAGGTAATTGCGACATTTTATCTCACAATTGTATTTTTTACTTCGCAATTATTTATTTTTCTTCTCAGAAAATAAACTAAATAACCAGTTCTAAAAAAAAAAATAAACAATTGTAAAAAAATAAAATAATAATAAATTCAGAATTGTGAAATATAAACTCGCAATTATGATACATAATCATGATACATAAACTCCGAGGGTTTTTTTCTTTTTTCACGCAATAGTGAATTTACAAGTCTATCTTTTTGTTTCTAAAAGAAAAAGGTAATTGCAATTCTGAGATATAAACTCAGATTTGCGAGAAATAAGCTAACAATTCTGAAAAGAAAAATCAGAATTGTAAGAAAAAGTCAAAATCATGGAATATAAACTCAAAATTGCAGAATATAATCTCAGATCTTGCAAGATAATCTCAAAATTCTAAAAAAATTCAGAAGTCCAAATTATGAGGAAAAAAGTCCGAATTGTGAGACAGAAAGTCGCAATGAACTTTATTTTGTATGGAAACAGAATTCAGAGAAAAAAGTCAGAATTGAGAGATATAAACTCAGAATTTCAAGAAGAAAAGTCTAAATTGACAGATAAAAGTCAGAATTGCAAGATATAAACCCCCCAAAAAGTCAGAATTCTTTGTTTATATCTCTCAATTCTGATTTTCCATCAGAATTGTGAGATAAAAAGTCGCAATTAACCTGGAAACGGGTTTCCATAACTGTCAGAACCAGTGTGGTGTCAGTGTGAATAGTAGTGCCGTTAGCTCCCAAAAACACTGGACGTTTGGTCATCAGCTTGTTTTTTGTGAGCTTGAGTCATTAACAGATTGGTTAAACAGTAACAAATTCATATCGATACGCTCTCACGTAAATATATTACACATCCAGAGCCGAGGGTAGCAGCGTGCTAGTTGGGACATGAACGTGTGGCGGAGCCGGTTCATACAAAAAACCGTGACTTCAGACCGGCCGTGAACGAGTGTAACCATGATGAGTGGATTTGAAGGAGAGCACAGTGACTGATGCAGGTCCGTTACACAAGAAATGACCTCACGTCCAGCCTAAAATAGCATAACGGTTTTGACGGTGAACTGGAGGAGATCTGGTTTAGGGCTCTATGTAGTGCTGTCAGGAGGGACGATCCTTTGGCGAGCGGTTTTGGGTCGGTGGCGGGGCGTCGGGGGCGAGCTGCGTTCACTCTCGGACTCGGAGGGCTCGGTTTCTGCCTGCGGAGAACCGGTGTCTCCCACCAACTCCCGCAGGAACTTAAACTTAGACAGGAAGAGCTGCCACACCACGTACCACCCTACGAACAGGACACAAAGACACTTTCTATGGAACTGAGAGTGAGATGATATGGCTTTGAATTTGACTCTGGTTCAGACTGAAGCATTTGCATTAACTATATGATAAAGAACAGATTCATCTGGTATTTGCAAAATTAATTGGACTAATGCACTTCAGATTTCATTTCATTTTTGCTGAGAAATGTTTAGACATTTGTAGGCAGCAGTTAACAGCAGTTCAAAGTTTTTGTGTTAATCCAACCAAGCTTAATATTTTGCATTGTGACCCAAATGTTACAATAATGTCAAAATTTCTCATACAAAATAATACTAAAATGTCAAATTTGTAACATAAATCTAATAAGAATCAAATGTAAATGATCTGAATGCATTATAGTAATAAGAATTTAGTGGGAAAATGTCAAAATGTTCTCAATATTAATTTTATGCAAAATACAATTTATGACAATTCTTTTCCCTTTCATTATTAGGTAAAATATGAGAATAAAAAATTAGAATAAAAATAGAATCAAATGTAAAACATATGGAACATTATGGTAATAAGACGTTGCTATAAAAATGTAAATAATAATAACAATAATGTCAATGCAAAATATCCTAAAAATCTTAAAATCACTTTTTTTTTTTACTTTGGGAAGAAATATGAATTCATAATAAGAATAAAACTGAAAAAATCTGGATGCATTATGGTAATGAGAATTTGGTGGGAAAATATACGAATTTTCTCTATATTAATGTTATTTATACAAAAATATCATTTCTTTTTTCTCTTTCATTGCTGGGTAAAATATGAAAAGTAAAATAATAATTCAAATGAGAATAAAAATAGAATCAAATGTAAAACATATGGACCATTATGGTAATAAGACTTAACTAGTAAAATGTAAATAATAATAATGTCAATGTAAAATATCCTAAAAATCTTAAAATCGCATCTTTTTTTTTACTTTGGGACGAAATATGAATTCGTAATAAGAATAAAATGTAAAATATCTGTATGCATTATGGTAATTAGAATTTAGTGAGAAATTGTCATGCAAATAACATCTGAATGCAAAAGAAAATGATCAAATTGTCTTTTGATTTTGGGATACAATATGAAATAATTAAAATAAGAATTTGTCAATTTAAACATTTACAAATGCCTTTTTAAAATCAAAAGTTGTATTTTTACCATTATTTAATGCATTATGAACTAACATGACTAAGCAATAAACAATTGTGTTTTTATAAACTAACTAACAAAGATTAACAAATGCAGCAAAAAATATTGCTCATTGTTATTTCATTTGAGCTTATGCATTAATTTGAATGGTAAAATACAACCTAGGCTCATTCTTCCTAGAATTTTTTATTTTAATTCATAACATATTCTGACACTTTAGTTAACCCAGAAAAAGCATCTTCCTCATAACTAGCAATACACACTAGTGTTGGCATGTTCAGTGTAGTGACCTACATAGATCTGATCCAAGCCTGCGTCTGACATGATGACACAACTTCTCAAATGACATACTGGACATTGCACACTTATGTAACAGCTGAGAGGTTTCTACAGTACAGAAAACCATTTTACTGCTCCTGTGCACAGATGTGGGTCAGTCAGAGACACCTTGACTAAAGTCAACACTCAACTCTCAGTGAACTCTGGAAATGAGAGGTCTGTGTTACTGACAGTCAGCAAATCTGGTCTATTTTTGTGGTGTTTGACTGAACCGACCACATTCTCACACATGAGCCCATAATTCAAAGCTGTGAAGTCACTGTAGAGAAAATCCTGTAACTGAAGGTGTGGCTTTTCCCTCAGAAATGTGACAAGGTTCATGGCCATCAGATCACAGAGTAAGCAACCACTGTGATAGACTTCACAGAATCATGCAATTCCTTGAATTTCTAGTTTAAGATAAGCTAGAGTGGGCCCACACTCAAGTCACACTTAAAAATGCCATTGCATTAGGATTGCAGGATCTTTTCTCAGGGTGTTGGGCAGCTACTTACCGAAGAGCATGAAGAGGAGGACACATATCAGCGTGGCCACGATCACCAACACGGTCAAACCAACACTCTGCCACATCCTCCTCTTCTTTCCCAATAAACAAAACAAAGAAAACACACCTTCACATCTGTATTTGCTCTATAAGCTCACCATGTTCTCAATTTAACACCCCAATTCCTGTAGGACCCGCATGAATTATGTCTGATATCATCACACGTGATTTGCATGCAAATACATCATACATCTGATAAAGATTTCAAATACCTTTTCAGAATCTGCAACCTACTGATATTAATGTATTCTGTAATATTGATCATAAAAGTAATAAATAAATAAAATTTAAAAAATGAATAGGACTCAGCATTACTAAAAACTAAGAACTCTGCATTACCTAAAATATTTACAAAATATATTTATAAATGATTAAATGTACACACTGCATCCACAGGCACAAATTGCTGTTTTGGAATCTTTTAATGTCATTTTAATTGTCATTATTAAAACAAAACCAGAAAAAAAAAAAAACTTTTTTTTTGCAAATCATACACACACACATATGCATGCATAGACACATAGCAACAATGTAACAATGCAATCAACGTATCATGGAATTACTATATTTTAGACAGTACCGCTATGATAATAATATTACAGTTATGGTATCAAATGGAAATACTATGGTACGTTGAACTATACCATGATAGTTAAAAGTTATAATGAAAAGTGTATAAATATCAGATATTCAGATCTTTTGATCTCATATAATAAATCTCTTTTTGCATGCGTGATATCAGAATTAAGTGATTGTTTACACAGAGTAGTCTGTTGTGTCTAATACGAGTCATGCAGATGAAATTGTTTATGTTTATGGTCAGATTTATGATCAGACTTACAGACGTTCACGCCTCAGTCTTCACGCCGAATCCCGCGGGGACGGAGCCGGTAGCGCATGTCATGGAGAGTCTCAAATGTTCTCCTTATCTACATCATTGCGCCATTTACAGAAAAAAGAGAAGAGCGAGAAAAAAAGCACTCGAGCCTCAACAAAACACTCAATCTGAGGATGACCCGGAAGCGCTCATACGTTCCATTCCGCCGCGTGGTCTTGTGGGAATTGTAGTTTCGTGGCCTTCTTCGATTTAATGGTGGTTGCCAAACCAACTCTCTTTTTTTGTGTATTTGCCATCGACTAGATTGGAGTGTGAAGCAGCATTAATAAGAAATTAATAAGGAAGAGAAAAAAAATCACGCAATGTAATAGCCTACATGTTCAGTGTCTCTTCTTTACCACAAGACCTACTCTCTTTTTTCTTCTTGTTTTGGATATTGTAGAGGTGTCTTCCCTTTGTTTCCCTGTCCCACTTTTTTCTTCTTTTTCTGTTTTATATTCATGAATTAATTAATTAGCCCTTTTATCTCTGCTTTCCCTAGTGTTATTTAAATTTAAGTTTCTACATATTTCATTGCCTGTTTGCCCCAATTGTCCAGTTTCTCATTGCCTTGTACTCCTACATGTGCAGTGGAGGTACCCAGAAATGTCAGACCTATCATTATATTCTTAACTCTGAGCAAACTCATTAGTATCTTATGTGTTAAATGTTTTCTTGATTTATGACTGCCCATTTAATAAGTTATTTAAAGCTGAGTCTGAACAAACAGGCCTAACTGCCCTTGATAGCTAAACTTGTATATACTCTACTAACTAAAAACTGAATGCTGACTCTGACTTTGAACCTCTGAATATATACAGCTGCATCTATCAAGGTTATCATAGTTTGATTCATTTTAATGTGAACTTTTTACAGATCAAAAAATGGCAAATATTTATGAAACACTGAAAAAAAATTATTGAGCATTACATTTTTACATCATGATGTGTAATGATCAGTGGCCTTAAATTTTTACCTTCATTGTGTAGGCATGGGCATATATGGATAGAGTTTTTCAGTGAAAGACTGAGTGGCGTAAAAGTAGAAAGGAGAGCCAGACTCCACATCGTAAAAGGAGATCAGACCCTCCTCATAATCCACAAACACACTGACTCGCTGCGGCTTCACTGTACTCATAAGAAGCGGATACAGATCAGAACAGGCAATGTATTCATTCCCATTCCTCAGAGCCACAGTCCAGTATCCAAGGTGGGATCTCTCCCTTCCTGTCAGTGGATTCTCTCGCCACTCCAAAAGCCCAGTCAGTCATTTAAGGCTAGAAGGGAGACATCTGTGTCTACTGGGCATGCATACATCAACATAGCATAATTTTTTGTCACACTGTACAACAATAATTACTATTTTTGCAATATTGTAAGGGGTATGTTTAGGGTAGGGGTAGATGTAGACGTTAATAAAACACAATCTAATAGGTAGAAAATTTAATTTAATTGTTAGTTTGCGGTCGGAGCTGTATCCCTTCTAGCCACAACCCAGTCAGTCTTTCCCTTCACCTGCACCTCCACAGTTTTTTCCCTCTCTGAATGCCAGCTACCACAACTGATGTTGCTCTTCTTTTTCACCATCTACTGAGAACACAGAGTGATGGCACTCCATATTTCCATCTTATTGACAGCTTTTTATGCTCTAAAATGTTTTATTATATATCTTTGAGGAATAACGAAAGCACTTAAATTTCTCAGATGTGGAGAAATCCTCTTATAAATGCTTACATTAACATGGTGATTAGTCGGATCAAATGAACTTGCATCTCCATAACTTTTGTTTAGAAATCTATGTGTCTGTTTGCATTGATGTTTCTATCAGCATGAAGAAGAGATAACAGCAGATTTACAAAAGCTTGATTGTTTGGCAACATTTGTTAAGCGTTTCCAAGACAAATGCTGCCAAACTTACAGGAGTACAGAGATGTCAGTGCATTCACAGAAATGTAAAATTTTCATGAATTGTATTATTTTTATGTAAACCAAACAGCTTTAATTTTTCACGTTATGTAACTTTAGCATATGGAGAGGACTGGAGAAATGAACTGAGCAAATATCTATGAATCATCCTGAAAAATCACTCAATAAAAAATTACTCAATTGATTTGTACATGTATCACTTAAATGTGTTCACAGAGGTAAAGTCTCATGGTTGTGGTTACAGGGATGAAGCTTCTAGAACAACATGAATTTACTGCATGTTTCCTGAAAATAGAGATAAAAATGTCCTGTCCTGTGCAAGAAGAACTTTGAGGTTCTGGCAATGAGCCACAAACACCACATACTTCTCTTATTTCAGCTTGAACCATACTCTTTCTTCATTACTGATATTAAAATATAATAAATATCTGTATCTGTGCAGTGTTGATTTTGATGTACCAGTTTGAGTAAGTTTCTCATCTAGTGTGTTCTGGATTTGAGTCACAACTCTCCTTAGATTCTCTAGACCTTTATCAGTTTTCACACTGATCTCAGGCCAGTTCCTGGTGTTTGTAGGGCTGCACAGGGATGAGTAAATCTACAGCAGAAGAGAGGAAAAATCCTTCAGCATGGGGAGTGTTATGGTGTCATATACTGCATTATTATTGATCAAAGAGATGTTCACTGACCCGTATAAGATCTTCAGTTCGTGATCTCCTGCTCAAGCTCTTCAGTGAGCTCTTCATCCTGTTTCTCTGCTGCTTTCTGCTGCTGCTCCATAATCTCCAGCAGTTCAGTCTGACATCTCTCAATGAAACTGTAGCGTTTGGACGAATCAGACACACATTTAGTCACTATATTTAATGAATAATTCAGGAAACCCTCTCATTCCACAAACAAATTGTGAGGGTCTTTGGACCCTTCTCCTGGAAGAGCACCCTAAAAGGCTC